>JACGTJ010002442.1:25021-35384 GCA_014858695.1 Chrysomya rufifacies | reverse complement strand
TTATTGATGGTATTCTCTATGCCTTCCAAGAACAAACCACTGAAGACGTAGTTATGTTAAATGGTTTTGGTACTATAGTCAATCAATTGGGAAAACGTGTTAAACCCTATTTGCCACAAATTTGTGGTACCATTCTTTGGCGATTGAATAACAAGTCGGCCAAAGTCAGACAGCAGGCTGCCGATTTAATTTCCCGTATAGCTATAGTAATGAAAACCTGTCAGGAAGAAAAACTTATGGGCCATTTGGGTGTTGTACTATATGAATATCTTGGAGAAGAATATCCCGAGGTATTGGGTAGTATATTGGGAGCTCTTAAAGCAATTGTTAATGTCATAGGCATGACTAAAATGACACCTCCGATTAAAGATTTGCTACCACGTTTGACACCCATTTTGAAAAATCGTCATGAAAAAGTTCAGGAGAATTGTATTGATTTAGTAGGACGTATTGCCGATAGAGGTCCCGAGTATGTATCGGCCAGAGAATGGATGCGCATTTGTTTTGAATTGCTGGAATTGTTGAAGGCCCACAAGAAAGCTATTCGTCGTGCCACTGTCAACACTTTCGGTTATATAGCCAAAGCTATTGGTCCTCATGATGTCTTAGCAACTCTGCTCAATAACCTTAAAGTTCAAGAACGTCAAAATCGAGTTTGCACCACTGTAGCCATTGCCATTGTGGCCGAAACCTGTCGTCCCTTTACTGTACTACCAGCTTTGATGAATGAATATCGTGTACCCGAATTGAACGTACAAAATGGTGTTCTTAAATCGTTATCATTCCTTTTCGAATATATTGGTGAAATGGGTAAAGATTATATTTATGCTGTATGTCCTCTACTTGAAGATGCTCTCATGGATCGTGATTTAGTACATCGTCAAACAGCCTGTGCTGCCATCAAGCATATGGCATTAGGTGTTTATGGTTTTGGTTGCGAAGATGCTCTTGTACATTTACTAAACTATGTATGGCCAAATATATTTGAAACTTCTCCACATTTAGTACAGGCATTTATGGATGCTGTTGAAGGTTTAAGAGTTTCTTTGGGTCCTATAAAAATTTTACAATATACCTTACAGGGACTTTTTCATCCAGCTCGCAAAGTTAGAGACGTCTATTGGAAAATCTATAATTCTCTTTATATAGGCGGTCAAGATGCTTTGATCGCTGGTTATCCACGTATTACAAATGATCCGAAAAATCAATATGAACGTTATGAATTGGATTATACACTTTAAATGTTCAATTTTGGAGACAAATTATTTAGATGTACAGCAATATAATGCCGTATTTAATATTATGCTAAGTTTGGTAAATTTAAGAACTTCAATGAACAGAATTCAGATGTAACGGAATTAAAGTTTTTAATAAATTACAATTATATGTAACCAAAATAATTTTTTTTTTTTTAGTTTTTCCCAATTTTATTATATTATATCACTAAAAATTTAAATTTTTATTTTTTACTAAAAAATTAAAATATCCGTAAAATTTAAAATTTTAGTGAACATTTAAAATTATAGTTAAAATTTAGAATTTTAGTGAAAATTTAAAATTTTAGTAAAAATTTAAAATTTTATTGAAAATTTAAAATTTTAGTGAAAATTTTGAATTTTAGTGAAAATTTAAAATTTTTGTGAAAATTTAAAATTTTTGTGAAAAATTAATAATTTTATTGAAAATTTTAAATTTTAGAGAATATTTAAAATTTTAGAGAAATTTTAAAATTTTAGTGAAAATTTAAAATTTTAGTGAAAATTAAAAATTTTAGTGAAAATTTAAAATTTTAGTGAAAATTTAAAATTTAAGTGAAAATTTAAAATTTTAGTAAAAAGTTAAAATTTTTACTAAAAACTTAAATTTTCATTAACAATTTAAATTTCTATTAAAAATAAATTTTCATTAAAAATTTAAATTTTCACTAAGATTTTAAATTTTCACTAAAAATTTCAATATTTATTTAAAATATAAATTTTTCTAACATTTATATTTTCACTTAAAATACAAATTTTCGCCAAAAAATTCAACTTTTCATTAAAAATTTAATTTTCTAAGAATCTTAATTTTCACTAAAAATTTAATTTTCTAAAAAATTAAAGTTTTATTATAAAAATTTAAACCCTACTCCTAACATATAAAAATGGTCTATTCGATATTATTCTACACTTTGTTAAACATGTTTAAGTGGGCTTTGAAGTTTTTTTTTAATCTTTTTGCACTACCAGCAAAAATAAAACAACGATAAACTTTCAATCGCAATTAAATGTTTATTTGGATTTCGCTTTTGTTATTTTTTTTTTCTTTTAATATCATTAAGGGTTTAATGAACCTCTTTTAAAAAGGTTGTGGTTGGCGGCTGATCAATTAAAATTAAATAATTGTGTATTTAACTACATATACTTTGAATATGTATGTTTTATTAATAAACTTCCAGTTGTTATTTATTTTTTTTCTTTCTTTTTCTGTTTAAATAAATAATAAAAATGGTTACAAACTAATTAATTACATAATAATTATAAATATCATATTACATTCATACATTAGATACTTCATACAAGTACGTATAAGACTACAATACAATAATAAATATTACTTGAAGATTAATATTATTTTGATAATGAAGTTATGATGTTGTATTTTGTATTATAATGGAAACAATTTAGGAATGCTACAACGACACTAAATGATGAAGTAAATTCTAACAAATGTTGACTATGACTTTAACAAGTGGCTTAGAATTAAATAACTAAAGAAATTTTAAAATGAAAAGGAGAAAGATTTTAAAGAATTTGCTGCTCTTCATTTTTTTTTTTTTTCAAAAAAAAAAAAATAATTACATTTATGTAAATATTTAATTTTTTAGCCCTGCTAAAATTTTGAAATTCTTTGTATCATTTTATCAAAGGTCCATAGTACTAATCTGTTTTATTCTGGAAATATAATGAAATCTAATATTTTTGTTTATTTACAATTTCAATTATTGATTTCTTCAACAATACTAATAAGATTTTCTAAACCAAATAAATAATTACTATCCAATTGTCCATTTTCGGCCGGAAATACATGAGCAAAATCAATCATTCTTACTTTAACAAAATCTTTAGGATTTTTCAGTTGTTTGCTATGTTGCAGATTAGAAGATTCCGTTAAATATGGAAGTGAGTTGTTTATATCGTGATTATCTTTTGTTATTGGTGGGTTTAAATTTATATGTTTGGAACTATTTGAAATTTGTGCGTTCAGATCACCATTTAATAGTAAGGTACCATTTAACAGTTGTTGTTCTTTTTGTGGTTGTTGTACTAATTCTAAGGCTTCAAAGTCGTAAACAATCAATAAGGAACTGGCATAAAATTGAAAAACTGTCTGTTGTCTAAACCATTCTCTTATGACATACAATTGTTTTAACAATTCTCTTATCAGGGGTTGGCAGACTTCATCTTCAGCATTTAGAAATTTACGTATTGTATCACGCAATCCGGCGGAGTCCAATTGTTTGCCATACTCTTTGCCATACTTGTAGAGTTGACCATTATTATACACTTGGAAACCGGGCAAACATAAACCTAAAACCTGTTTGCTTTTAATATATTTTTGCTCTTCGACTCGGCGTTTTTGTGGCGAAGCTAAGGGATCCCAAGTACGTTTTCCTATTTTTATATCCATAATACAAGGTTTACACATACCATGTGTTAAATCTTCCATTTTCAAAAACGTGTGCTCTTTGCCATTTACTTGCAGCGAGAGTTTACTGTAAAACTTTGGAACCAAATCACGAGCTTTTACTAACACAGGGTCACTGGCATTTGTTAGATTCTCATAGAAACTTAATTCTCTTTCTCCGCACTGAGGTTTGCCCATGGGTTTTAAAACACAACCCACGTTGACATCTTTTAGCATACCTAATGCTTGAGTATCGGGTGAGAAGGTATGACCGGCAACCTGATTTTCAAGTAAAGTAAAACCTTTCGGCAGCTGCGGCGACAGTTGATTCATCTTAGTTTATCGGCACACTGTCTGTTATAATTGTTTTGAATGTTATAAATTTTCAGTAAATGAATCACACCATGCGTTTGTTATATTATACCCTTAACATTTCCTCCTGCTGCTGCCTGTTGTAGTTATAGTGTGTATGGTGGAGTATGTATTTGTAATTTTTGGTTATCACTCTTTTCTTATTTTTTTTTTATAAAAAATATATCTTTAGTTTTCTTTTGTGTATCTGCTTTATTATATTCGCACGTTTTTTGATTCTTCGTAAATACTTGTTACGTCGCAGCTGTTTTTTCGCAGTCGACGTTTTGCAAAATGATTTGCATTACTGTTTCAACTTACAAAAAAGTTTAAGCGATTTTTTCATTCAAAATATTTAATTTTATAAATATTCAATAAAATTTCTTTATTATTATCTTTTTTTTTTTTTTTTAATTCTGTCGAATATTTTTTGGATTAATATTTTCCTTTGTTGAAACCATTTTTTTTAATTGAATTTTTAGTTTAAATCAAGATCACCGAATCGATTGAATTTCGAATTATTATAATTATAATAATTGTAGTGAAGACAAAGCTTTAACAAATTTTTAGATGTTCGCGTTATAAAAGTATATGTTTTTCCATATATTTTATAAAAAAAAAATATTTTCGAAAATCTAAAAGTCAAAATTTAATAATATTTAAAAACAATTGAATTTCTGAAATTAATTCACTTATTTTGATTCCATTAAAAAAAATAACATTAAAATTGTTTGATAATTTTATTCCAAATTCTGGGTCCATTTGGCAATGCTCGTCTGAATATCCTGGAAAAACTAGATACGCAATTTCTCTTATACGATTTATAAATGAAAAAGTCGCGGAACAAAACCCCAAAGTTGTTTAACTCAAAATTCACACATAAACGATGTACACATAATCTGTTGACGCCGTTAGTAAACGGCTTCAAAAGTTAATGTTTACCAAATAACACAACGCCGGCAAGCCGTCGTTTATTTCGAATAGGTCGGCTTTGTTTTATTATTGTGTGCTTGCAAAAAAAAAAAACTGTCGGAATTTCATTTTTTTTGCACGACCAAGAAGGAGAAAAGAAGAAAAAGTATTGGAATTTAATTTCATCTATTAGCACTATAAAACATTAAATTTAAGTTT
The DNA here is from genome assembly GCA_014858695.1 of Chrysomya rufifacies. Lineage (NCBI taxonomy): Eukaryota > Metazoa > Arthropoda > Insecta > Diptera > Calliphoridae > Chrysomya > Chrysomya rufifacies. The sequence goes on along the minus strand of JACGTJ010002442.1, from coordinate 30,236 downwards.
ATATTATAAATAAAAAAGGAAACATGGCATTAAATCCACAATATGAAGATATTGGCAAAGGATTTGTCCAACAGTACTATGCCCTTTTCGATGATCCGCTGCAACGAGCAAATGTGGTTAACTTTTATAGCGTGAGTAAAATGAAATATGAAATGAAAAAAGAAAAGAGGAAGAATGAAAATCGTGCCAAAAAAGGGCAATTTAATTTGACTAATACTTTATATTGTTGTTGACCGTTTAATGTTTTAAGAAACTAATTTATAATTATAGATATTGAATATAAAATGAATAAAGTTGAACAAATATTTCTAGAATGTTCAAAAGTTTATGGAAAATAGCTATCAAGTGAGATCATATCATAATTTACCATCACGGGGAGCAATTATAATTGAATAGAAGATAGATTTCCCACTAATACACATACATATGTATATATATAAATTATTGATATTATTCTCTGTTATGAATTACTTTTCCAAATTATAAAATATGAGCATTGTTGTTTCTTATTGGAAGTGTGTTGAAATGCTGAAAATATCCTGAAAATGTGTCATGTGTTTTAAAGTAACCATGACATTGACATTATTGTATACAAATGTCTGTCAGTATGTGTGATTAAAAAAAAAATAAATAAATAAATATCAATTATCCATTTCCGCTATTATTAACATATTCTATAAAACTTTCCCTAGAATATTTTGTTGCATATTGTATATTTCAGATTTTGGAAACATTTAACATAATTTTCTTAGTATATGATTTACACACTTATTTGTTTTTGTTTTAGTTATATAGTAGATTTATTAAAAATAAGTCATTGTTTAAGGGTGTGTCTTCCTATTTTGCAATTATGCATGACTATTAGTGAAAAGGATTAAATTTGTTTATAATAATGATCTCGTAAAATGAAATTTATTATTTTTTATATATTTTTTTCTTTTTACTAAATCATTACATATTTTGCTTAATTTTTAGACCACAGATTCCTTTATGTCCTTTGAGGGTTTACAAATTCAGGGAGCACCTAAAATTATGGAAAAACTAAATGTAAGTGTTTTAAATTTTGTAGATTTTACTTAATTTTAAAAAATATTAATAACGTATTAATTTTTTTACAGAGCCTTACATTTCAAAAAATTTCACGTGTCATCACAGCTGTAGATTCTCAACCTATGTATGATGGCGGTGTTCTAATTAATGTTCTTGGTCGTTTACAGGTAAGTCTTATTACTTTTTCTTTGTTTATTAACTTATTTATCTTTATTATTCATACATCATTTAATTACATCAGAACTCTTCATCATTTCCTCAAAGTCCATTATTTCAAGATAAATTACCACAAAATTTGATTTATAATTTTACATTAAAAGTTAATTTAGTTAGAATTCGGATAAATTTCATTTTATAATACTATTCTGCATTAAAAGTAAACATAGTGTAAATTTACTGTAAATGCGATGTATTCAAGGTATTATATGTAATACATAAAGAAAGAAATTTTTACGTACAACAAGAATTTTTCAATGTTAAAAATGTACAAACAAAAATGTCTGTTAGAAATACTATATTAAATTACATTTGAATGTAATGAGTAATTTTCTTCTTTAGAATTTTTCTTTACTTTAGAATTTAAACATGTTTAGTTTAAACAAATTAAAGCAATTTTTGGTAAATGTATATTTTTACGGTATGAAAATAAAGTACAGCAGAAAAATCAAATACTTATTTAAAATCAAATCCTAGTTAAAGAAATTTTTTTTTTTTTTTAAGAAATTGCAATTAATCAAATAGGAAAATAGTCAAGAAATTAAAGTAGACTTTGTAGTAGCCCTATAACACAAGAAAAGTAACAAGGAAAAAATAAGAATAATATAGAAAAATTGTCCCTTTAATCAACTCCATTATCATTTAAATACTCCAAATTTGCATGCATCACTTATTACTATCACAAATGTTTTTCTTAATATATCATGGTTTATTCTTATAAACATTTCATTCATAGCTTAAATAACTTCAAGCAAACATTGTCAATCAGTTAGATTGTACCCGTGTACTTTGAATATTGAATATTTTTTTCTTTATCTTTTTATACTTTTACAGTGCGATGAAGATCCTCCACACGCTTTCTCTCAAATTTTCGTTTTGAGACCATTGGCTGGTACATTCTTTTGTGCCCATGATATTTTCCGTTTGAATATCCATAATACAGCCTAAATATTAAATAATTAAACAATTTTTTGAAAGATCCTGCTCGCGTGCTTTTCTAATTATCATTTTTTCGTTCTTTTCTAAAGCATTATTTTAATAAATAATATTGATAAATAAACAAAACAAAAAACTTAAAAGATTTTTAAAAATGGTTTTAATTTGTAAAGTTTTACAATTTGTTTTTTTATTTGCTATTAATTTTGTGCGCAATTTATTTTGTTCTTTTTAAGTGAATAATATTAATAAAAGGAAACATAAATAATATACGTTTTAGATGATTTTAATTAAACTTTAATTGAAAAATAAACTAACATATATTTTAAAATATAGTTAAGAATAAAATAGTACCATACGTACTATTTTCTTATAGTTTATTAAAAAAATGTTTGTTCCATTTTATATTTTGGATTTAATTTCTTTGGTTTATTCATTTAAAGATTTCTTTTTTTAAGTACCACAGTACATATATTTTAAATTTTCATGCGTATTTTTATCATTTATTCTGGAAATGTGACAAAAAAAATATGTTTAAATGAATGACTAATTTAAAAGCTATCACAGTCAATATAAATTAAAAATGTGTACAAGTAAAACGAAATATAAAGAAAAAAATAAGTAGAAATTTTTTTTTTTTTTTTTTTTTTTTTAAGAAGCTTAAATTTTAAATACTAAATATATTTAAAAAATTTTTTTAATATCTCCGTTGACGGGAAGAGCGCGTATTTGAAGACAAGCCCTTGAGCGAACGCATAGCCATGGCACGATTAAAATGACGTTGTGGTTTAACATCATATGATTCAGAGTTACTAGTACAAAAACCATTATTATAATGATGATCGGCACGTACTTCTGTTATCATAGAGGTTAAGATGACTATTAAAACCATTATGACCTAAAAAATTAAAAATGTTATATTAAAAAAATAAGTTCATAAAATTCTTTTAACACCTACCAGTATAACTATTATTACAATTGTATAGGCATGCAGGGTAGCAGTCGGTCTATGTTCAGCTTCATGTAATGACCGCAAAATTAGTTCCTGCGTTGGATTCAACTCTAAAGCTAAACGATAATAATGTATAGAACCTCTTAAGTCACCATATGTTTTCATAATATCACCCAGTAGTAAATATTGACGCCAAGCAGTAAATGGTGGTGCCTGAAATTCAATAGACCTTAAAAATGAAATTATATTTTACTATTTTTTTTCTCTAAACATTTAAATCGTTATAATCTCACCTTCTGGCCATATGTATAGCATCATCTAGATATTGTAAATTGTATAAAACTTTAGCTAAATCGTACATAACCTCTGAGGCAGAAGGCATAATATCTAATGAACGACGAAAACATTTAATGGCCTGTACCGGATCACCGATAATTCGCCAGTAGTTACCTATATGATGGTATAATTCAGCAGATAATGGATTTTGTCTTTTAAAGCGTTTTAAACGTTTTTCTAAGGCCTCCACATTAAAATTTTTATGATCTTCTTGGTCTTGCGAATGCAGAAAGAAAAATATTACCTTAAAAGAAATATAATAATGAAATCATTCATTAAACAATAAAATTTCTACCCAAATTGGAGAGTAACTTCTTTGAGGATTGCTATCCTTTTTAAATATAATGACAACAATTCCGAGAAAATTACTGTACAATTTGGGATCTGGGATTTTTGCTTGCAGTTGGAAAATATAATATATAGTTACATCGGGTTCAGGCATGGCAGGTGTTTGTTTATTTTTATATTGTGCTCCTAGATTAATAATATAATCAAAATTTGTATAATTGACTGGCTGACCACAATCCAAATTATCTCCATTACGTTGGGTGCTATTCCTCAAAACAATTTTATTATTGATATTATTTTCCCCATTCAATGTTGTGGTCCTTGTTGATTTTTTATTTTTAGCAACTCTTGTTTCCCTTTCAGTCTTTAGTTTTTTAGTTTGCAACAAAGATTCCAAAGAGTTTTCGACTGACTGACGTAACCAACCGCCGCTGCTACTATGACTGTCGATACGTGTGGAAGACACAATTGTGAAAAATGTTTCATCTCTTGAATAAACTTCAGCCATGGCATTAAAATTATACAACATATCTTCATCTAAAGAAGCATAATTCTTCAGGTGATCACCCTCAGCAGTTAGTGTTTGGATTTTACCCGTTTCCATATTAAGTTTCCACATCGTTGAGGTCCTAGAATTGGTTATTTCGAAGAATGTACATAAAGAGATTGCAGTTAAATACACTCCCACTAGCATATTTGTTGGCAACATTTGGCCAAATTTTTTATAATTTTATTTTATCCACTACAATTATTTAACAATTTTTTTTCAGTTCTATTCCGCAATGGAATTTATATTTTCTTTTAAAACACTTTCCAATTAATGTCCTTTTTTGTACGAAACTTTATCATTTGTTATTTTGACTAGTCTCGCATATTTTATGTCCGGCAACGCTCTGCTAGTGTTGGTCTTATAACGGGAAATAGTTTTATATATTTAACGGTAACTTTATGGGAGTAAATGTGGTACATTTTTTTTGTTGTTATGTATTGTAAACTAGTGTCAATATTAAAAAAATATGTGAATAAAGAAATTTTAATGAACACGGTAACAAAATTATGTTTCAAACTAGTTATTAAATAACTTTAGCTTGCTGTGCCCAGCTGCTACATTTCTGTTGATTTTAAATATTGATAAATCTAAATTACAAAAAAAAAAAAAAGAAATAAGAATAATAAATGAATATAAAATATTATCCAGGATTTACTTGACCAGAATTTAGGTTTAAAATAATTGTAACAAAATTGAAGTGTTTTTATTATTTACTACTTTTAATATAATCTACATATAACATGTTCATGTGAACGGAATCAAATTAAAAAAATAAAAAAATAAGGTTATATTTGACTTGGTCGAACCTTTGTCAGTGGCTAGTACCATTTGCAATTTGTTCAAAATTGAACATGTTTGAAAAAAAAAAAAAATAAATAAATAAATAA
>JACGTJ010002442.1:0-13851 GCA_014858695.1 Chrysomya rufifacies | reverse complement strand
TATACTTTATGGGGTCTCAGATCAAAAACGTAGAAATTACTAAAAGAATGACAAACTTATATACCCTTTCACTTATTAAGAGTACAAAAATCAGTTTAAAGCTAAGAATAAATTTGAGAAACAAATTGAAATATACCTTATAACGAAATTTTAATTAGCAGACATTTTCCCAATATTTGAATGTTTATTAAACTTCGTTCCGAGGAAACATGCAAAATAATGTTTTTCAGTAAAACATAATAATCGATCAAAAATATATAATTTTCATACATTATTTCACGGAAATTCGCGATCCAAAAATATTGCAATTCCACTAAGAATATCCCTGCAAAAGTTTTGCAAGCTAAAGGTCATTTAATATATAATTTTCATACATAACTGATTTCTCAGAAACATATACAAAGATTTGCAATTCCACTAAGAATATCCCTGCAAAAGTTTTGCAAGCTAAAAATCATTTAAAAATTAGTTATATTAAAAAAAAGATATAATGCTAAGAGACAAAACGGCACCATTTGATATGAAATTGTATATATTAACATTAATATGAAAATATAAATCTTTATGCGTATTATTGTCTATATGATAATGTTCGAACATAAAAAACTTTAATATCAAAAATAACAATTTACATTTCATATTACTATTAATGTGATATTAGCTTTTGTTTGCCCGCATTTAGGCATCGAAATTATTACCGTGTTCTTTTTTTCTAGTAATAACTACGAAATTTCACATAGATTCGGGGATTTAATAGTTGTGCGCAATTTCTAAGATGCACAATCAGTCGTATTAACTTGTAAAAAAAAAGCTGTCGTTTAGTGTTTTCTGCAAGAAATACTTGTTATAATACAAAAATTATGACTTAATTGTGAAGAATCTCTAGTAAACAAGAAATTAGTAATCAAAATACTTTAAATATTTGTAAATATTTTGAAAAATACAGCCAACATTTATAAAAAGTTAATATCGATATCAATATATAAAAAAAATATATAAAACATGATCTTAAATAAGTGTATGATAACTCTCTCTCTTTATCTGCAATTACTTAGAAAAATAGTAAGTCCCACTGTTTATTAGTAGTTTCATCAAAACCAAAGAGAAGAAGTGACTATCAGGTGGCCGGAGGGTGAGCTACTCAAATGAAATGAAAAATAAAAAAACGGACAACCAGTCTGTCAGTGAGCCAGTAACGAAAAATAAAAAAGCGATATTAGTAATAAAGTCTTTGGAGTAATAAGAAGCAAAACAGCTCAATAGCAATGAATGCAAACTGCTAAAAAAACTCTTATAAGAAGAGAAGACGAAAACAACAGCTAAGACGGACACAGATGACAAGTAGTCATAGCAAAAGAAAGAAACGAAGCGTGGTGAGGAGCAACAGGAAACCTGTTTTGATATTTACTTACGAGCTATTAGAAAAATAATCATCATCATTCATACATACTATAAAATTTATAAGCTATAAAAAAAGCTTTTTGGAGTGCGTTTTTGGTGTGTTTGTTTCTAAGATTTGTTTAAAACAATCTATCTTAAAATTAATGAATTTAAAAATTATTTATGCAAATAAGTAACAATAAAATTTTTTAAAGATATGGGGTGTAGAATTACGAACAGAAAATTATGTCTGACAAACTATTGCAATTCATAAATTTTAAGCTGCCTGACAAACACAAAATCATATTGGCGTTTAACCTTTTAAGTTAACCCCTAAGTTTATTTTTTATTCAGCTCCTAAGTTTTCTTTTTATCTATACACAAAGAGTTGCCAGTAAAATGCTTTAAATAACAGAAAATTGAAGTAAAATTTATGAATTTTTATCTAAAAATATGCTTTCAAGAACATTCTTAATAAAATTTGTAATTCAATTTTTTTCAATAACAAAATTTTTAATGTATCACGTTTTTTAGAAGAACTTACTTTCCGTTGAAAAGAACATACAAATTTTATAAAAAATATTTCTTTTGAACATATTGCTTATTTTTTAAAAATTTCTAATTATATTGGATCTATTCTACAAATTATTTTCTGGCAACACTAATCCTCCACATCTATCTCCTACTATTGCACAGACATTTTTGAGACAATTTTTTTTCTACACAATACGTTTATTTAAAAATAAGAATTGCTTGTTAAGTTTAATATTTAATACCAACCTTAATAATCAATTCAATTTCTGGCACGTCGCCATTAGAAGTTCCATTAGTTTCTTGGTGTTCTTCCGACATGTTTGTTCAACTTTTTCTTACTACCTTAACACAAATGACGTTTTTCGTACGTACCGCTGTTTGATTTTTGTTATACAAAAAAATAATGTTCTTTACACAACACGCTCACCGAAACAAAAAAATGTATATAATTTTTAATTAAAAACTAATATTTATTTTGCAAATATCTTTACTCTATGTGTGTATAATACAAAAAATAATACTCAAATTGCGAATTATTGATTCCAGTTTTTTTTTACTTTCCTTTGGATCACAAAAATTAAATACAACCACTTCACAACACCACCGAAAAGAGAATAAACGAATTGGAGAAATATACTTCTATAGCGTTGCCAGGCTAAAATTTTAGTTTTTGTTTTGTTATCTTTCTAATAGATATTGGAGACTCATAATGATTACTTATGTTTTTATTATACATTACGTTAGAGACTATTGTTTGTATAAAATTATAATCAATTAATGTGAAAAATTCTGTTTTAAATTTGTATAAAAAATTGTACTTAACAGGTGGCAGCATTTTAGTGCAGCTGTTAGTAAGAGAAAGCTTAATATTAATGATAAGCTTTTAATAACGTAAAGAAGAGGGAGATAGCAATAATATACATAAATAAATTGCCACATATTTGTCAAGCAGTATTGCCAGCTAAAAATTTGTATTTGTGATTTATGTTTTTATGTTTGGTGGTAACTTTTTATATAACAGTTTTTTATATTTAAAAAATTTAATTAAAAAAAAAAAATTTTTTTTTGTTTTTATAGCAAAAAAATTGAAAAATATTTTTTAATTGTAATAATAATATGTAATATATAGAAAACATACTTAAATTTAATGAATTCTATAACAAAAAGATTTTTTGTTCATATTCAAATTTTTATCATTTATTTAAATGTGATAAATGTTTTAGATTTTTTTTTTTTTATTTTTAACTTTTACTTTTTTATTATTAAAAAAAAAAAAATGATATAACAATATAAATAATAAATAAAATCAAAAGTGTTCAGTATTCAGATTTCCGTTATCATAAATTTTATTCCTAGTTTTTTTTTTTCAGTAGATAACAATTTTTAAAAGTTGTGTTAATTGACATTTTTTAAGAATTTTTAAAAAGCACTGATCTTTAATTCTGAAAAAAAACTGCTCAATTTGTTATACCCTGAAAAAAAGTTTCAAAAAAGAAATAAACAATTTAAACATACTAAACAAAAGCTTCAATCTGATGTTCCATGTTGATATAATTTTGAAATTTTACGTATTTTCAAAAGTTGAGTGAAGTTTCATGCACGTGTAATAATACACATTTTACGCTATAACTGCAATGTAAGAATCTTTGTATTTCGAGATATATTGTTAGAACGGCATATTTTGTCAAGTTCCTTATTGATTCGATCAGTTATATCCGAACCGGAGACTCCATTACTGGCTATTTTACAGCCAAGATAGATAAAATTTATTTTATCCTTGTTACTATCCAGCGTATAGGATCTTTCATTATCCGAACATATTAGCATCTATTTGGTTTTCTCACAATTTATTTTCAAGCCTACTTTAAACTCATGAAGTTTTTATATTATTGTCCAGTGTTGTCCACAAGGAGCTTCTCTGTTGGTTATATCCAATTCACTATCAAATAGCAATAGGAAAGTATACAACGAACATTAATAAGATTTAAGTTTACATCTATTTGAATTTGTATTTAAATTATTTATATATATGAATGAAGTGATAAATTGTAGTATGAAAAATATTATTACTTTATAATTAATTTTTAATATTTTCGAATAATTCGACTATTTCTATACAAACTACGGTGTTGGAACCAACATAAATCTTTAGCATGATTTTTTGTACAATTTTGGCTTTTTAAATTTTTTAAATCAGTTGGTAAATAGTCGAGTTAACGAAAAAACGATTAAATTTTATTTTATTCATAATAGTTGTTTTTGTTTTTAAAAACCACCACATTACCATATACACACCACATTACCATAAATCTTTGTTTTGGATTTGTGAAGCCGTTATAAAAGATTGTTTCACTGAAAATTTCATTGATTTTTTAAGGATTTTCCGGATCAACATCTAATCAGATTCGACCATCTGGAACGGGGAACGGAATAGACAATTTTTGGAGGATTTTTTTGTTAGCCAACTTAAGTAAAGGGTATATAAGATTCGGCATAGCCGAATATAGCATTCTTACTTGTTTTATGTAATTTTTTAGTGCAGACATACCGATTATTTTTTACTTTTAATTTTTGAGCAGAAAGCCACAACCTTTATATTCCCTGAGAAAAAAAAATCATAATAAACATTCTTCTATTAATTACTTTTATTTTAAAATCACTTTTACATTCACTTTATCTACAGAATATCTGCGTAATATTCGTAAATGAAACCCGTGCAGACACAATTTACTTTGACCCAATTTTAAAAGCTCCGTCTAATAAACAACTGTTATTACTTCAAAACAACTTTAAAAAGTATACGAAAACAACAACAAAAATAAATAACAAAAAACAAGGGAGTTCAAGTTCAAATATAACATAAAAACAATGAAAAAACACAAAGTCAATGACGAATAATAAAATGAAACAAATAAATACATAAATAGCTATACATCAATACAATAACATAAGAAAAAGAGCTTTTTTAAAACTTTATCATTTATAACGAGTGCGTATGAGTACTAAATGAACTCATGTCCTCATAAATCAACCACCCCATTGACAAAATTTAAATAAAACATCAACACATAGAAACAAAAAAAAAAAAATTAATATTATAGTATTATATACAAACATACATATTTAAGGTCCTTTAGAAAAATAGAGAAAATAAATGCGCATTAAAAAAACATTTTAGACTATTTGAGAAATAAACAGAGAATATAAGGTTTACTCACTTATATATATACACACATACATACATACAAGTGGTTTTATATGTGAAGAATCATAAATAACTTAAGCAACAAAGAAAGGAAAATAAATTAAATGAGCAGCGAGCAAACAGCTATTTTGAATGGCCTTGTGAACAACCAAAGAAAGGACTTTTTTCTTAGATTTTATCAAAGAAATGGAATGAATGAATACAAGTTTATTTATAAATATAATAGTTTACTGTTGTTGCGGTTTTCAGCTGTCAAAAGCGTTAAAATGGAGAAACTAGCAAAATTGTTCTTTAAAATATCGGTACTATACAGGTCATGTAATCTTTTGTACATGAAAATTATTATAAAAAACTTTGCAGTTGCAGGCATTAATTTGTCTCTCAATAATTATTTAATAACATCGTTTATTTTTGATCATATGGTTTACATTAATATGAAAAAATTCCATGAAAAAACAGGATTTTTAAAGTATTAAAGTCGAACTAAGACTGAACTAAACTATAAGCCGACTAGAACTAAACTAGATCATAACTAGAACTGAACGAAGACTATACTGAACCAAAACTTGGCATGAACTAAGACTAAATCAATTAGAACTGAACGAAGACTTAAACTGAACTAGAACTGGTGGAAGGCTAAACTGAACTAGAACTGAATTATAACTAGAACTGAATTATCGCCGCTAAGTCTACTTTAAGTTTCAAGAAATCGGGTGAATTTAACGTAGGGTATGTTATTATCTTGTGAGTGATTGACAGTTTTGACTTTTATTTAAAAGATCGATAACAACAACTTGAATTTGAGGGTGATTAGCGAACTATCAAAGTATAAAATCTTCACTAATTACGAATTAAACGTTTAAAATTCCGGGAGAACATTTGAACATGAACCAGGCAAATTGACCTCCGGAACGTATTATATGTTTGTGGTAAATTACAAAGTTATTTCTCCAATTTATCCGTTGGAATCATCATTCTGAGTAATGCATATTTATATCAGCGATGGGTCTATCTTGTGGGAAGGGGGGTTGTGAAATAATGGATCGATAAGACTTGTACCGAAATAATGATATGTGCTAAATTTAAGTTATCTTTAAAATTGCAACCTTTAATAAATTAAATACTTTAACTTTGATTTTTTAGCATGTTACAAACATCATTTATTAACATTTTAATAAGAAAAAAATAAGTTTTGTTTATTTCTAAATTGACAACACTTTTTTTTCGCTACTTAACACTTCCCCTAAAATTAGAGCCTCCTCTTTATTCTCCCATTTTTTGCCACATTAACCAAAATTGTTATAAACGGGACTAAAATAAAAGTTCTTCATACACCATATTTCTTTTGTGTGTTCAACTGATTATGCCGTAAACAAGACCAAGAAAAAAGCTTTTTCTTTATGTTTATTATGGTACTGCTCTCAATTCAGCAGCTAGCAAGTACAGAATGTGTGTTAAGAAGAGAAAAACCAAAAAGAACAGGCTAACAAAAACAGCAATAACAAAAACAAAAAGTAAATATTAAATTAAGAAGAAAAAAAGAAAAGAATCGACACCAAAAAAAAAAAAAAACGAAAATAATGTTGGCAAAATTTTTTCGCCGTAAACAAATTATAATCAACAACAACATTTTATTCAGTTAGTCTGTTACACTTGCTTGTCGTGTTTGGTTGTTAAAGCATCGTTCAACGTCGTCGATTATTACTTTTTCTTTTTTCTGTTTTGGATTAAACTCTCAGTTTGTTTAAAAAAAGAGTTTTTTGTGTTGTTTTTTTGAGAAAATATAAAAAAATTATAAAAATAAATTTAATGATGAACATTGCTACGGTGCTTATAAGATAATAATGACGATGTTGTTGATTATTTATTTAATCGGATAAGAGACCGAAATAGAGCGGTTGGTTGTTGTTTTTCTTAATATATACATATATATGTATATATATTTTATTATATTTAAATAAGTGTTTAATTTTGTGTGTTGAGAGTGTATTATTGAAAAAAAATATATAAAATTAAAAAATGCGGAATATTATTTTGTTTAAAATGCAAATAAATTGAGAAAAATATATATGCATTTATTAAAAAAAAAAATAAAAATAAAAATGAAATAAAATTTAGCGGATAAGTTATTTTACGTGTTTTTGCATTTTGTTTTGCTTTTAATTTTTAAAATGAAAAATTTAAAATTCTGTTTTTGTTGTGGATTTTTTTTATGTGATCAAATGCAAAATATAGATCGCTAATCAACGTGTTTAAAAAAAAATATTGTGATTAAAAATATGAATAAATATTAAATGTTAAATAACAATTTAAGAAAAAAAATATAGATTTATATAAAAATATTTAAATATTAATAAAAAGTAATAAAAAATAAATATTTATATAGTATATAAAAAAATTAAAAGAAATATTAATAGGAATAATAAAATTAATAAATTATTAATTTTATTTCATAAAAATAAAAACGTGTATGTGTGTGTGTATTTTTGAATATTTTAATTAGCATATCAATATCAATAGTTTCCAATTATATATTTGTTATAAAACAACAACAACTTAAGCGATGACAACAACAATAATTTAGAATATAAGAAACAAAAAATTATAACAAAAACAAATCAAATAACAAAATAGAATATCTTAAAGTAACCTCACCCTCTTCCCCTTTTTCATACCAAAAAAAAAAAATGATAAACGAATCAATTAATAATTTATAACATAAAAATAACAAACTAAATTACTGCTTGACTGTTTGTCTATTTGACTAACTGACAAAACTGTCACTTTTTTTGAGTTATACAGTCAGTTAGAGTTCATGCTTTTGTGTATTAAATCAAAAGAAAGCTCTATTATGATTTTGTTTTTCTTTTTTTTCTTCTTCTTCTCGCCTAAATAGTAAATGAGTGCAAAGTGGCGTATGATATACAACAAATTGGGTTTTCTCTGTGTTTTTGTTCACTTGTTTTTTCCTTTTTTATATAAAAAAACAACAGTACTAACACAACACAATCAAACATACATTCACTTATTCAGTGATACTGTCGGTGTTGCTGAAATATTCAACGAACATTTTTAAGATTTTTAAATATCATTTCATAAATTAATTTGTTTTTTACATTTTTAAAATTTTTCATTAATTGTCAAAAATAAATTAAAAAAAACAAATCCTTAAATATTAATTATGTTAAAAAAATTCCAGTGATTAAATTGTATTATTCTGGTAACTCCTGTATATAAAGTATACGTCTACGAGGTCGTCTCTTCTCAGCATGTTGTTTTTGTTTATCGTTGTTGTTGCTGTTTTGTTTTCTTTTTTTTAACGATTTGTCTTGGTCGATGTCGGCTGTGAAATAATATTATAAAGAAAAAAATAAAATAAATTAAGCAAATATACCTACTTACACATATTAGCTGTGTATTATATTTATATACATATAATGATTTATGTAAATGATTATTGGCATTTTGTTAACTTGTCAATGAAAAAGGAAAATAAAGAATGAAAATTATAAGATTTTTCCTATGATCAAAAAAAAAAAAAAAAAATAAATAAATAAAACTACAAATAATAAAGTTTAAGAAATGGCGTCTAGTATACTCATTATCATGCTGCTGTACAATAATAGCAAATAAAACCGTTACCTTAACAAAACAATACACGAATAACAACAATAATAATCAGTAAAAAAAAAACAAAATGAAGAGTGCCAGTAACAAGTGTTTTTCTCTTTATTTATGTAGCACAGGGATGTTAAATGTAATCTTCGAAAGTGTACTTATTTGAGTTAAAAATTCTACTTCTTTTAAGCCACTTGTATTTAACATAACAAAATGGTTGTTATCAGATTCCAACCGACTTGGAATCATTTGGCAACTATATTAAATTTCTAGTTCCAATTTAATTAAATTTCTAATTTTAATTAAATCAATCTACAGGCCGATGGTTTTTAGAAAATTTTATAAAATTTGGTGAACCAAACTAGAAATTTTGGACTATACGTTATGTGTAACCGAACCAAAACATTATCCCGGTATAGTTATTTATACCTTTTTAATTCTTGTCACTTATTTGCAAAAATCTTTAGTACCAACTAAACTTTGGTACTAAACTAAACTGAACTAGAACTGAATTATGGCTTAACAAATTATCACTTTACGTTTCAAGAAATCGGGTGAATTTAACGTAGGGTATGTTATTATTTAGCGAGTGATCGACTGTTTTGAATCTTACTTAAAAGACCGATAACAACAAGAAATTTTAATTGAATCAATCTACAGGTCGTTGGTTTTTAGTAAATTTTATAAAATTTGGTGAACCATACTAAAAATTTTGAACTATACGTTATGTGTAACCGAACCAAAACTTTATCCCGGTATAGTTATTTATACTTTTTTAATTCTTGTGACTTATTTGCAAAAATCTTTAGTACCAAATTTTGTTAAAATCGATCTATAAATGACTATACAACTAGTAGATTTTTTATAGTAGTCAGTTTTGCATGGGACTCTCAATTGTAAATTATTTCAAGAAATGCAGTCACTATTTTAAAACTTTCAAACTGTAAACTTTCTTTGAAACAATTCAAAGGATCAATGAAGGTATATTTCAAAATTGCATTGAAATTGTCAAAGGAGTACTAGGGTACTTTTGGAGTAAAAATGGTACTGAAAAAAGTATGATTGTACTGAATTTATCATCCCTGAAGTAGCATAATAACAAATAAATATGTAGGAGTACATACATGGTTTTTATTTGCCCAACAAAATATATAAAAAATTATAATAAATAAATAAATAAAAAAAATCTAGAATTAAAACAAATATATTATATATAAAAATAATTCTAAAAAATAAAATAATTTAATAAAAATAAAATATAATTAAATAAAAATTAAAAATAAATAATTAATGTTTCATATCTTTGATTTGTTTAAACCAATTTTCTTAACTTAAAAAGCTATAGTGAATTTTGGGCACATAAAATTTGGAAAGTTAGAGAACAAGTGCAACATAGTTTGCACGATATTTAAACATAAAATTTTCAAACGTATTCTAGATTTAAAGTTTAAAAAGCAGGAATAATTTAAGATTTTTTTTATAAATTTATCTAAAATAATTTTTATAATATTTACTCAAAGCTTTCATCTTTTGCCTCTGGGAATATATTCTTCAAACATAAAAACTATTTCTTATGTGCTAAAAACAAAGTTTTCTGAACGAAAATTAGCAAAGATTATCAAAAAATATTTTGTATAAAATTATGATTTTAAATAATTTGTAATACGTTTAAAATTTCGATATGGTGAGAATCTCTAAGATTACAAATTTATTCGGAAATTATGTTTGATATGGTAAGATTCCCTAAGATTATAAATTTATTAGGAAATTATGTTCGATATGGTAAGATTCTCTAAGATCCGCGAGGAGCATCGAGTCCGCAAACTGTACAAGAACTAAACTAGAATTGAATGAGTAGTGAACTTGTACTAAATCAGAACTGAAACTGATCTACAATTAAACTAAAACTGAACCAGAACTAAACTAGGACTGAAGTAGAACTGAACTAGGACAGACTTAGAAATTAGCTAGAAATTAAAAAAAAAATTGATATTCATGTTATTAATTCAAAAGTGTCATGAAGCAAGATCTTGTGATAACCCCTGATTAAAATTGATTGATAGATTAGATTTATAGTTAAAGATAAAGAATAAAAAACAATACGAATATAATTAAAAGCAACTAATCAAAAAAAAAAAAAAAAAAAAAAAAAATGCTAAAGTTACAAAAAATGCTGAATAAAAAAAAAAAAAATAGAATTTTTAAATAATTGATAAAAAAAGAATATCTTAAAAAATAAATATAAACACATCACAAAAAAATTAAAATAAAAAATAAACACAAGTATAAATAATAACACATAATACAGTGGCTCCCGGGTTTAACGAATACTATGTTAAATACAAATAGGTTCAACATTAAACCGGGAAAACACTGTTTTATAGAAAAAGCACATATACATACGTAAGTACGTATTATATATAGATTAAAACGTATGTACTACTATTAGAACTGTTTAATTTTTTTATTTTATATACAAACTCATATATCTACGTATATACATATGTATTATTTTAGCTAAGTAGCTCCAAGGTTTTCCGCCGCATCATTTTTATACGTTGTTTAGTTTATTTCGTGTTGTCTCGTTATTTTATTTCTTAAATTTTATTGTTTTTTTTTGTTCGCGTTCGCTCTCTTTTCGTCGTCGTTTTTTACTCATTTTTTTCTTGTTCTAGGTTTTGTCTAAAAAATAAAGAATGTTGCCAAATCTCTTATTTGTAAATCCAGCGAAGCATTTTCAATTTAAAATTTATTTTAAATTTTATGAATTTATTAGATTTGTTCATTTGAAAATTATCAGTTAAGCCACGACTTAACTGTCACTACTGAACTTACATTGACTACGGTTATCAAAAATAATACTAATAATTTAAATAAACATTTTTATATACCAATTTTATTTTAAAACAGAATGTAAATTATAGAAGACGTTTATAAATTCTTAAATTTTGGATATATGATTTTGTTAGTTTAATGAAATTAAATATAATTAAATAAATATAATTTCTGGCAACCCTATTAAACAATATTTTGTTATACTCTCAAAATCTATTTCAAGTTGTTTTAGTTTTTCTATGATTAGTATTCGTATTTTTAAGCACACTATAATTTAAATAATTTTATGTTGCTATTTTTTACATTTTGGCTTAATTTTATTATTTTGAACTATAAAAATAAAGAAGAATATAATTGTTTTTGTTTTATTTTGATATTTTAACGAAAGACAACTTTTTTGTGATAGTAGCCGTCAGTGACAATATTTTGAGAATTTTTCGTTTTGTTTGTATTCTTTTTTTAAATTTTCTAGTCTGGGAGCAAAGTCAAAGTTATTACCAAACGAATTAAACCATTAACCACCTAAACAACTTAATAAACAATATTATATTTTAAATATTTTAATATTGACTATTAAAATGCAATAGCATCAACATAGTGATTTAATATTAAAATATTGTTTAGATAGATAGATAGATAGATAGATAGATAGATAGATAGATAGATAGATAGATAGATAGATAGATAGATAGATAGATAGATAGATAAATATAGTTAGATCGACTTAAAATGTTACCAGGGCCCAAAATATCCATACCATATCCCATAATTTCTTGATAGTTTGTATGAAAATTATTGAAGAATCAAGATATAATTTTAAAATCTTTACAAACATTTACACCAATTTTTATAAGTCAATAGCAAATAATAGGTTTTGATATTTTCAGAAAAAGGGATTTCTTTCAAAATTTTAAAATTAAAAAAAAGTTAAGACTTACTTATGGATAGCAATTTACTTTAATACAACATACCTGAAATGAGAAGATTATACAAAAATAGTTATTATTATAAATTTATAATTTAATTACATAAGAAATAGCTATATATTTTTTATAAAAAATACTTTAAAAGTTTCCTATTTCCCCTCCTCTTTTACAATATCTAACAATAAACAAAGCAAATAGCTTCTAATAAAATTTCTATCCTTAAGCTACTTTTAGGAAAAAAAACGCATATTTAACCAATCAGCCAGCAAGTACACACTAATCGTATCTAGCTAATTATATGTTGCAAGTTTGCCACAAATCGTTGCTGCTGTTTTAGTTTTTTACAAACTACTGACGATCAAAATACTAATATTTTATAAATTTCTTTTAGCAAATTATTGCTACTGCTATTTAATATAACTCAAGGTATTAAAGCCATTAATATCTGTTTTTTTTTTAATTCTCAATATTTTACTAACTTCTAATCATTAGTTGCTTGCTAGCTTATAATAAAAATCAGAGAATATAAAAATACCATAAATTTTATTTAGAAAACTAAGACAGTAATAATTTTACACCAAATAAAAGAGTTAATAATAATGATTATTATGACAAAGGGAAATTCTTATTACTTTAAAACAAATTGCTATAAAAACTACTTGCTATTCCCATAGAAATATAATGCTATACATAATTTTTTTAACAAAATGATATCAAGAGCGAATAACATGATCGTTTCATTATTTCAAATCGTGTTAACATTCAACTTATGAATAGCATTAAAAATATTCGAATAAACTTATGGATAGCATCACAATTTTTTGAAAATTTTAGGAATAGCGTGTCATTTCTTTAAACGATTTAAGATTAGTATAATTTTTCCTTAGAATATTTAGTAATAACATCATTACCTTTCTTTAAAATATTCCTGAATATGAGCATAAATTAATCTTTAAGAAATTTTGTAAATAGCATTTTCTTTGTTTAGACTATTTTACAATAACATCATAGTTTTCTACAAAATTTAGTAATAGCATTACATTCGTTTAATATTTTTATGAATAGCAGTAAAGTTTTCTTTAAAAAAAGTTCTGAATAATATTTTTTTTCGAATAGCATTATTTAGCTATAAAATAGTTATAAATAGCATCACTTTTACTTAACAGAGTATAGTATAATAACATATTTGAAATATTTACAAATAGCATCACTTTTTGTTTAATATAAACGAATAGCATCATGTCTGTTTAAAAAGGTGATGTATAAAATCACATTAGTTGACTATACTTATGAGTAGCATAATATTTCTTTAAGACAATTATGAATAATATTACATTTGTTGAGAATATTAAT
>JACGTJ010002440.1:16501-29393 GCA_014858695.1 Chrysomya rufifacies | reverse complement strand
TCCTTAAAAAAGGAAATTTTTAGAAAATTTCCTTAAAAAGGGGAATTTTTAGAGATTTTCTATGAAAAGAAAGTTTTTAGGAAATGAAAATATTTTTTAATAATTTCATTTATATAGAAAATTTTCTATATAAATGAAATTATTAAAAAAAGGAAATTTTTAAGAAATTTCGTATTAAAAGGAAATTTTTAAAAAATTACCAGAAAAAGGAAATTTGAAAAAAACAAATAAAAATCAAATTTACCTGTGTTTTCTTAGCTATAGTATTATTTGTATTTTTCCCATGTTGACTCGGGTATATATGCGGATTCACTAAACCTTTCGGCGTAGACGGTTTCAGCGGCGGTGTTGTATAAAATATTTTTGGTGAATCTTGCACAGGTCGTCTAATTGTTCTTTTGGAAACAGTATAAGCGGGACCCTTATTACTTTGTGTTGTATCCAAAGATGTTGACATTATGGCACCACTATGTGTAGACATGGTCGATTTTGTATAGGCAGGCATTGAAGACATTGGAGACATTGTTTGCATTTGATAGCCTATAATATTACGTTCCGTATCAAAAATGGGCACTTGTCGTTGTTTTACTAAAATACTACTAGAACCAGTTGTTCCTGCAGGAGAAGATGTGATGGTTTTACTTCTAGATTGTACTTTTCTTATGGACTTTTCAAATTGTTTAGCATACGTATGAGGTGAGGCACCTGTTGACATAGCAGGTGAAGGTACAATCGTCGATGCTGATGCTAATATACTAGGTGATGGCTGTAACTGTGGCATTTGCATATTTGGTAAGGGTGTGGAAGTGTTGGTGATGGCGGCAGGTGGATTAGTATGATAATTAGTTGTACTTAAAATGGCTGTAGAAGGTGGGGGTGTTTGCGTTTGTAGGCTATTGCTTTGTAATAGCAACGATTGTTTTATATATTCTTCCATTAGTTCTAAAGTTTTTTCGATATCATTAGCTGTGAATTTATTTGTAGCCACTAGATTTTCTATTATACGATGACGTTCCATAAAACTAAGATTATCGAAGGGTTGCACCAGTTGTTTAAGTAAAACATCAAAACGCCTCAAACTCGAACGTACCGAAAATTTATCTATAGTCGATAGTTGACCAGCTGCTGTCTTAGGCATCACCGATACAATGGTATTTCTAGGTATAGTTTTGGCTGCTGCTGCAGCTGCCGCTGTGCTAGGGCTAGATGTTGTGATGTTAGATTGTAACGTTGGTGGTGGTTGTGTAAGCGGCGTTGGTTGAGTTATACGCATTTGTGTAGTAGATGGCGGAGGTACTGGAGGACGTATCTTTGCTGTTATTGTGGTGGTGGCTGGTAACTGTTTGGTTAAGGCATTTATGGTGGGTGGCAATGTTGGTACTGTCATGTGCGGCGCTGTCATTGTGGGTACTACCGGTGCTGGTGTGGTTACTACGGCATTTTTATGATGTGTAGCCATATTCTTTCTAATTTTCTCAGCCTTTTTACGTATGATGGCCGGTATAGAGGAATTACCACTTTCCAAATCTGCTCTAGTCACTACTTTTGTTGTTAAAACTATAGATGCTGGCAATTCTATGACAGGTATTTGCACCTGTGCGTGTATACGTGTGGGATCAATAGCCGGCATAGGACCATCCAAGTTCGGACAACAATAATCGAGTAAAACATTACTGTGATTACGATTGTACTTTGCAGGATGTAGAAATGTATACATGCTAGTACCTCGATTATCAAGAGCTGTGGGTGTAACACCAAATGACGGTACAAAAGTACTTGAATTAGAATCCGTCGACAGTAGACGTATGTCGGTAGGTGTTATAGAATTTGAAAGAGCATGTTGAGCAGCTTGTGTAACGGATTGTGCTCTTGCCAATAGTGTTGGGGTATCTGGTAATATAACATCACTATTTGTAGGATTTTCATCCATAAATTCATGTTTAAGCTCTATAGTATCACTGCCATCATTAATATTGATTTGGGGTGGTATACTTAATGCTGGAGGGTTATTAGATAAAATATAAGTTTCGGTTTGTCTCGCTGCTGCTGTTGTTGGAGATGGTGATTGTGCAATAATGTCCGGAATTATTACCGATTGAGAAATAGTTTCTGAAATTAACAAATGAATAGTTAACATATAAACATATTAAATAAATTCCCGTTTTCTTAAACAAAATAAAACATCGTTTAAAAAGTATAAATTACCAGGTGTTGCCAATAATGTTGCCGCTACAGGTGAATTTATTAATGTAGCTGCATCAACAACAGATTCTATGCGTAAACTTGTGTCGGGATTATTTTGAATAATTACAGGAAGGGTTGACAATGTTTTCGGCACAGCTGAAACGTTTGAACCTCCAGCATTTGTAACTAAGAATTAATAAAGAAAATAATAATAATAAAAAAAATACAATATGATAAAAGCAAAAATTTTAACTTGAACTTACCATTTTCAGAGTCTTTTACGGTGTTAGTTACATTTTGAGTTTGTATGCTTTTAATTGTATCCAAATATTTTTTAACAACAGAACGATCAAGTCGCACACTTACTTTACGTAAATTGTAAGTTTTTAGAAGATTTGAGTGTTGAGGGTTCTAGAAATAAAAGTATATTTTGTAAATAAGATTTTTTTTCGAAAATTTTTCCAAAATTTTTAGAAGGAAGAAAATTTTATCAAAATTTCAAGAAGGAAGGAAAATTTAACAAAATTTCAAGAAGAAAAATTTTGCAAAAGAAAAAATTCTCTTTTGAAAGAAATTATCTTTTTAAAAGAAATTGAAAAATCATTTTTATAGGAATTTTCAAAAATTTCCCTTTTATAAGTTTTCAGAAAATGTCGTTTTTCAAAAATTTAATTATTATAGGTTATTTCTTTTTATTGGAAATTTTCAAAAATTTCCTTTTGATAGAAAGTTTTTAAAAATTAATTTTTTATAGAAAATTTTCAGCAATTTCCTTTTTATAGAAAATTTCCAACAATATCCTTTTTATAAGAAATTTTCAACAATTCCCTTTTTATAGGAAATTTTTAACAATTTCCTTTTTATAGAAAATTTTCAACAATTTCTTTTTTATAAGAAATTTTCAACAATTTCCTTTTTATAGGAAATTTTCAACAATTCCCTTTTTATATGAAATTTTCAACAATTTCCTTTTTATAGGAAATTTTCAACAATTCCCTTTTTATAGGAAATTTTCAACAATTCCCTTTTTATAGGAAATTTTCAACAATTTTCTTTTTATAGGAAATTGTTGAAAATTTCCTATAAAAAGGAAATTCGCAAAAATTAAATTTTTATATGAAACTTTCAAAAATTTTATTTTTATAGAAAATTTGTAAAAACTTCACTTTTATACGAAATTTGTAAAAATTTCCTTTTTACAGGAAATTTCCTTTTCATACGCTATTTTGAAAAATTTTCTTTTAATAGGAAATTTCCAAAAATTATCTTTTTAGGAAATGACCAAAGATTTAATTTTATAGAAAAATTTAGTTCCAGTTCAGCTCTACTTCATTTCTATTTTTGTTCTAGTTTTATTGTACTTTAGTTTTTTATATAAATTAACACTTACCTTCATCCGACTATCACTTCGTTTTGCCGTATCATTAGCTTCATATAATTTCTTAATATTATCCGCATATGGTACCACCCCCAGCACTTTTGTTGTAGGCGTTTTAGGAGTTCTAAAAACATCTTTCGTCGTTAAGACTTCAAGATTGTCGGGTTTAGGAGTTACTAAAGATTTTCTAGATTTATCATTTTTTCTTTGTCCAACATTTACTTTAGCTTCTTTACTTGTTAAAGGAAGAGATTTTCTGGATTTTATTTGGGAAGCTGTTGTTGTGGTAAGAACATTTTCCACAGCAGCCTGTTGTGTTGTCTGCAGTTCATGGATATTGACTGTGTTGCGAGATTTAGCTGGCAAAACTTTAATATTTTCATTAGGTGTTAGAGTAGCTTGTAAGGCCGTAGTTGGTTTTCTAGATTTTGTGGTATTTTGTTGAGTCTGCTTACGCTTTGTAGGTGATTTTGAAACTGTTGCAGTATTTGCTGTTATCTGCATGTCTATGTTTTCTGTAAAGTCTAAGACTTTAGGAATATCATTGTTGGTTGCTGATGTTTGTACAGGAGCATTTGTAGTGGTACGTGTTATTGTTTCTGCTGATCCAAATGTCGGTGTTGTTGTAGTATTTGAGGAATATTCTTCACTAGCTCCCAATGATCTTTTGGAAGCAACACGTGGACGTTTAATATGCGTATCTGTATTTAATAATTCAGTTATACCACTTTCCTTCATTTCTTTTGACATTGATTCGATTAGTATATCAATTTCACTTTTTTTAATTTTATTTCTTATACGAGGCTTTGCATTTATGCCAGGACTTCTACGTATTTTACCAAATTTTCCAGATTTAAGACGTCTACGATTTATTGTATTACTACTATTAAGATTTTTGTTGTTAGTTTCTTCCTGGGTTTCCTCTCTCTCCGTCTCATCCTGTAGTTGTGATGTATCTGTTGTACTTTCTAACGTTGAATTGAGTTCATCTTCAGTTGTTGTTTGAGTTTCATTTAACGTTTTATTTGTAAGTATTTCTTTATCTTCCGCTATTGTAGTCGAAACTTTCTCCTTAAGATGTTGACTAACCATGGTGTTATCTGTTTTTGTGGTTGGTGTTTTCTCAACTATTTCAAATGTTTTCTCCTGAATATTCGTTGCTTCCCTGCTTGATGATGGTGAATTTTTTTCAAGTTTACTTTGATTTTCTGTAGCTTTTATCTCTTTCGGCTCGGAAGTTTCATTTTGTTTTTTGGTTTTTAACCAATCTGAAAATGATATTACTAAACTGGGAGATTTCTTTGCTGATAATTTAACTTTATCTGTTGTATTGGTTAATACTTCTTGAGGCAAAGCTTTCTTGAGATTTATATTGGGTTTTATATTAAAGGTTTCTTTGACGATTGGCTTCTTTGCCACTTCTGTTGTTGATGATACTTCTTTTTGAAGTAATTTAACAGAAGAACGTGGCGATGTAGCAATTCTTATATTTTCGTTTAATTTTTCCGCAAAATCATCCGTAGTTTTTAATGGATCTTCCAGCAATTCAGGGTCTTTGTCTGGAGTAGTTTTTGCTATCTTTGTTTGGAAAGTTGTTTGTTGTTTATTTTGGGGCGATATACAAACATTTGCTGTATCATCTGATAATTCTTTTTCATCATAACTTTCATCTGGTAGATTGCGCAAACGGGCTACAAACATAAACAAATATTTTAATACAAAGGTAGAATTTGCTTAATAGCTAGAACTTTTGTTTTAAACTTACTTGGTTTTCTAGTAATATCTAATTTAATCTTTTTACTTGAAGTTTCCGCATCTGCTTCCAAAACTGCTGGACAGCGTAAAGGTCTTTTAATTGATGCGGTGTTAGCACCAGTATTTAAAGCCTTTTCACTTTTGGTTCCCTTAGGCGTTACCACCGCCGCTGTTGTTGTCGTTGATTTACCAGGCGGTGCTTTAAATATCTTTTTGCTTTTGTTATCTGTAAATGCAGCAAAGAAAAAAAGAAAAAGAAATATTTATTTAAAAGCCATTAAATAAAAAACAAAATATTAAAATCTTCACCATTTTCTGGGAATGGCGATTCCGTTCCCCGTTTTCTTAAAGCCCATCTTAATGTTGTATTCGAATTTGAAGTCGAGGATTCGCTGCCAGACATATCAGTATCGTAATTATCCATTGGTGAATGTTTTGAAGCTTCAGGTGTTGTTAAGATTTCATGTTGATCTTGTAGTTCCAATGATTTATGCTGTACTATGTCTTCAGCAGTTTGAGTTTCATGTTGAGGTTCTATATCGGCGGTAGATGTGTCATCTGTAGTTTTACATATTTCGCCTGAAATTTGTTTTAAATGTTCTGTTCGTCCTCTTGTATTTATGGACTTCACATATTCTTCAATATTTTCTGTATTTGTTGTTTGTGTTGTTTCTTTTACAACATCAACACGACTTCTAGTTATTCTTGGTTCTTTTTCATCTGATGATTCAATTTCCTTTATTTCATTTTGATTTCTTTCTGCTGTTTCTTTATGTTCACCAAACTTTCTAGTCTTTCGCTGTTCAATAGTTTTTTCTTCCATTTGGGATGAAACATTTTCTTCCATTTGAGAAGATTTATCCGCATCAATGTCTGTTCCATACTTTCTAGTCTTTCTTGGTTCAGAAATTTGCTCCTCCGTAACTTCAGATGTTTTGATTTCTTGTGCTTTATGATCTATACGTTTTCTAGTTTTTGGTGTTTCATAATGTTGTTCCTTCGAAACGTCAGTAGATTCCTTCTGTTCTGTTTCAGTTTTATCCTTAACTATTTGTCCACGTTTCCTTGTTTTTATAGCTCCAACAAGATCTTCGTTTTCTTTAAGTTCTGTTACATTTTTCACTTCAGCTGTTGTATGATCTCTACGTTTTCTAGTTTTTGGTGTTTCATTGTGTTGTTCTGTCGAAACTGCTTTAGACGTTTCATCTTGTTCTTTATCTTTTTCAATTTGTGCTTTATGTTCTCCACATTTTCTTGTTTCTATAGCTTCCATATGTTCTTTATTATCTTTAAATTCTATTTTATTTTCCAACTTTTTAACTTCTAAGTTTTGTTCCGCACGTTTTCTTGTTGTTGGTGGTAGTTCACTATGTAGGTCTTCTGAAACATCTTTCACTGAATTATCTTGTGTTTTGCCTTTATTAATTTGTGCTTTATGATTTCTTGTTTTTATAGCTTCTCCAAATGTTTCTTTTTCTATTGATTCTGTTATATTTTCCTCTTCATTAACCTTTTGAATTTGAATCGGATTAAAATATTGTTCTTCGGTTTCTTTAACATTTGCATTTTTAACGCTTGATTCAATATTTTGGTTTGCACGTGTTCTAGTCTTGATTGGTTCCAAATGTTGTTCAAGAGTAGTTTCTGTTTTCTCATGTGCAACTTCAGCCTTTTGTACTCTTAAATCATCTCGAGAAGAATTCTCAATTTTTGAACTTTCAGGAATTTTAAGAATAGCTTGTCTTCTTGTTTTAATAGGTTTACTATGTTCTTCGTATTCCGTTTGAGATTGCGTTCCATCATGTGTTGTTATTGTTTGAGAATTATCTTCCGTTTGTTCTAAGTTTTCATTCGTATTTGAAATTTTCTCTTTGGAGATTTCGCTACATTTTATATTTCCCCGTTTTTTTAATTTATTGCTCTCACCACCTACTTCCTTTTCCGTTATTGACAATTTTTTGGTCGGAGTTGTAATTTCTTCATTAGGCGAGTTACCAAGAGCTTTATCATATTGTCTTTTTCTGGTTTGTTTGGATTCTGAAATTTCACATTGTTTTAAAATTGTTTCATTGCTTGATTCTGTTGCTTGACTACGTGTATTTCTTGTTGTAACATGTTTTTCCTCTTTAATTTCTTCCGATTTTTCTTTATCCCCATGACTTCTTGTTGCTCTTGGTTCAAACTGTTCATCTTTAGTTAATTCATCATCTTTCGTTGTTATTTCATCTGCCTTAAGACTAGATGTTGCTTTAGTTTTTTCCTTTTCTTCTACAGTTTCAGTATTAGCTTTAAGATCAGTTTGTTTGGATTTGTTTTCATTATCTGCTTCCTGCTCACGAGTTTCAGTAGAAGTCACCTGTTTTTTATCATCATCCTCAGAAGATTTTTCTTTGTCTATCAATTTCACATCCGTTTTCAATTCATCCTTAACGTCTTCGATTTTATGTTTTACATTCTCTTCTGTTGGATCAGATTTTTTTGGGGTCTTTAAATGCTTGTCTTTAGTTGGCTCCTTTTTGGCAGAATCATTCATTTTAGTATTATCATTGCGACTTCTTGTTTTTCGAGGTTCAAATATTTCATTAACGATATCTTTTTCCTCCTTTGTCTCTTGTGCATCTTTTTGTTGTACCGCTGGAATATTTTCTAAAGCATAAACATTTTCTTTAGAATGTTTTGTTTTCTCCGACTCTTTGCTTTCTTTCTCAGCAACATTTAAGTTATCTGTTTCTTTTTTACTTAAATCAGCCACAATGATTTCTTTTGTTGTTTCTAATTCTTCTTGTGTAAAAGCTTCATTTGTTTTAGATTGTTCTGTACTTTCTTTTGGTTCTAATTTATCTTCTTTATTTGTTTTATGTGTGGACTCCTTAAAACTCATGTCTTTTTCAGTTAATTTATCATTTCTATCTGAAACTAAAGACTTTTCAGATTTATTTGTAGTTTCCTTATTAGAAGATGTTGTTGTAGTTTCACATTTATCTTTTAATTCTGTTAATTTTAGTTTAGATTGTTTTGTGTCACAAGGTTTGGAACCAACAGTCTCTACTTCAGTATTTTTGCTATCCTGTTTTTCTTTTGTTTTAGAATCGTCTGATGTATCAGCTTTAGATGTTAACGTTTTCTCTAATGTATTGCCTGGAGTTATAGTTTTAGTAGCTAAAAATGTCTTCTCCTTTGATAAGGTTGTTTCTTTAGTTTCCAAAGCTGTTTCTTTCGTTTTAGTTTCACATTTCAAAATTTCCTCCTCAGTACTTTGTAATTTTGTAGGATTTGCTGCCTCTGTTTCTTTAACGTTTTCTTTAGTAGTTTTTAAATCTTTCGATTTTTCTAGGACTAATTTATCAGTGGATTTATTAACTTCAATAATTTTCTTAATATTTTCATTATTGCTTTTAGTTTCCATTATCTTTGTTGTAAGTGAACTGGTAGACACAGTCTTTGAAATTTCATCAGGTTTCTTTGAATTAACAGCAGTGTCTTTTGGTTTAGCTACACCAGCAGTTTTTAATGAAGATGTAGACAAACTTTTATTTAGGGATGTAGAAGAAAGACTCTTATTTGAAGAACTCGTTGAATGATTCTTGTTAAGGGAACTTGTAGAAGTCGTATTCTTATTTGCCGACTTTATATTAATACAACTTTTAGATTTTTGAAGATTTGTTGATGTTACAGATTTGCTCGGAGTTTGAGTTTTAGTTTTAATATTTTCAATTTTCCCAGTTGACGAAACTTCAGCATCTTTAGTGGTATTTTTCTCTGTTGCTGAACTTAAAGTTTCCTTAGTAGAAATTTGCAGTGGATTTGTTTCTAGTTTGGTTTTATTTGAATTTTGTGTTTCAACTTTTGTTTTTTGTGGTTCTTTTTTCTCTGGATAACATTTATTTGTTTCGGTAACTTTTTTAGACTCTGAACTCGTGAAAGTTGTGGGATTTTTTAAAACTTCGGCAGATTGTGTAATTGGTATTTGAGTATTATCTTTAGGTTCATTTTTTGTGGGAGTGTTTTGTTCTGTAAACGTAACCGCTGAAGATTTTTCTTGTAATTTAGTTTGATTTTCTATTTTATTATCTTGTACGTTTTTGAGATTTTCTGTAGGCTTAGCTGGAACCGAAGGTTTTTCTTGTAATTTAGTTTGATTTTCTTGTTTGTTAGGGTTTTGTGCAGGTTTAGTTTTAATTGTTTTCTTATGGGCAGATGTAATATTTTTAGATGATTGTGATGTATTTAAATTCGTTGTAATAGATGAATTCTTTGATATTTTGGCATTGACATTAGTTTGATTCTGCTTTGCAGGAGTAGCATTACTATTTGTCTTTGCAGTACTTGTTGAATCTGGAATATTTTTAGATGATTTCGGCGTATTTAAATTGGTGGATATTGTGGATGTTTTTTTGTCGTTGGTAGTAGCATTAGCACTAGTTGACCCTGGATTTTGTTCTTTAACACAATCCGAAGATTTTGTTTCCGATTTAGATTTGTTCTCCACTTTATTTCCTGGCAAATTTTTTGTACTTTCTCCTGGTTTTTCCTTACATTTAGCAACGTCTGTTGTAACACTAGAGACTTTAACATCTGTGGTTGATTCACTTTTCGCAGCTGCTTTCGTCTCCTTACTTGGCGCAGAAGATTTTTGTTCAACTTTAGTTGTATTTGTTTTCTTCTGCACAACTGGATTATTACTTTTTGTGATTGTTTTAGAATCTTTAGGTTTTGAGTCCACTTTCGACTTATTGCCCTGCAAACTTTTCGTATTGTCTACAGCTATAAGTTTTGTCTCCACTTTTGGTTTATTGTCCTTTTCATTTTTCATACTTTCTCCTGGCTTTTCATTAGATTTAACAGTATTTTCAGAAGATGATTTTGTTGTTTGTACTTCATTTTCAGATTTTTTATTTTCACTAATACTTTTATTTAAATCTGCGGATTTATTAACATGTTTATGATCTTTAGAAGAATCACGTGAACTATTGTTACTTGATTTAGAAACTGACGAACTGGGTTTATTTATATCTTTAACTAAATTTTGTTGACTATACTCTTTAGCTGGAGTTTTGTTAGATTTATTTAATTCTTTTTCTTTAGATTTATCACTGTGCTTTTGCTGCTTCTTGTTTTCATCATTTTTAGAAGTATTAGTTTGTTTCTTCGCTTGATTATCCGAGTCTTTCTTTTCTGGTGGTTTTTCTTTTATATCTTCCGCTTTTATTATCATTGTTTCTAAAGACTTCTCTTTAACATTATCTGTAGAAAATTCTTTTTTATCACTTGTTACTTTTAGAGGTGTTTTTATATTATGTTTAGATTCCTTGGAATCTCTAGATTTACTAGATTCTCTTGATTTAGAAGATTCCTTAGAATCACTAGATCTACGGTGATCTTTATGATGGTGTTTTTTGGGCGAATCTTTATCATGACTGTGTGAAGAATGATGATGATGGTGTTTGGAACGATCTTTTGAACTCTCACGAGAACGATCTTTAGAACTTTCCCTAGAAGAAGACTTTTTATCTTTTGAATGATCCCTAGAAGAACTTGATTCTTTAGAATGATCTCTGGAACTACTTTTACTTTTCGTATGTTCCTTAGATTTTTCTTTACGATCTTTTGAACTCTCTCGCGAACTTTTATCCGTAGATTCTCGGGATTTATCTTTTAAACATTTGTGCGAATGTGAAGGACTTTTAAAGGAATCAGATTTGGGGTTATTTACTGGGATATTCACTGATTCCAATGTAGTTTCGGGTAATTCATCGGTGTTTGTTTCTTTTACGTCAGATTCATCAGTAACCTCTTCGAAACCTTTAAAATCATTAATATCATCTATACTTTTTGTTTCCTGTTTTGTTATTTGTTCTTGATCTTCCTCGTTTGGTTCTGGTGTTAATAAGTTTCTAAAACGTTTCTTTTTACGCATATTGGTTGTTGCCATATTAGTTGAAGTATCCTTAATAGTTTCAATTTTATCATTTTCAGTTAAATTAACCTTTTTTGTTTCATCTTCATTATCCTTAATTTCAATTACAACCTTCTCCTGCTCTGGTTGCACAGAAATTTCTACTTTATCCACTTTTTCCTCTATTATATTTTCTTTCTTTTTCTCTTTATTTATTTCCTTAGACTCCTCTAGAGTTGGTTCATCATAATCT
Organism: Chrysomya rufifacies; assembly: GCA_014858695.1. Taxonomy (NCBI): domain Eukaryota; kingdom Metazoa; phylum Arthropoda; class Insecta; order Diptera; family Calliphoridae; genus Chrysomya; species Chrysomya rufifacies. The sequence continues at coordinate 17,927 of JACGTJ010002440.1, read as the reverse complement.
ATAACAACACCAGATTTTGGTAACTTTTGTTTATTTTCCAAACTATCATGGATTTCAATTTCTTGCATTTCCACCTCGCCTTCTATTACTATTTCAGCTCCCACATCTTGGACATTAGTGCTATTCAATATTACATCTTTTCTACGTTTCATTGCCTCGGCATATGATTCTTCCAGCAGTTCTTCTACCGCCGATAAATCTGAATCTGATGATACAGCACCAGGAGATCTTAGTTGTCTATTAGCCATATTTCTTTTGGTTTTCTTTTTAGTTTTTTTCTTATCTATTAAAGACAAAATAGAATAGATTAATAATTATCATTAGAACAACTCCATTTTTATAATAGTAAAACAATCTTAAACTTACTCGTTTTAGCAGAGTTTTCTTTAATAGCCAAATTCGTTTTATTTGAATTATCTAAAGTGTTATTAGCACTTTGTTCAAAATTTTCTACCAAATTTTCTCTGGAAGCTGTTATATCTATAACAATATTATCTTCATCTATTCCTTTTTCCACTTCTTCAACCTCGTTCTTTTCGTCTTCTATAGACTCTTCGTATAAATTATAAGTTTGTAGAAGTTCCAATAATTTGGGTTTTTCACCTTTTCTTAAAACACTTTCTATTATAAGGGGATGCTCGTAAGGTTTGATTGTTTTACGTTTGGGTATTATTATGAAACCAGAAGAACTGCTGGGTGTATCACTATCGTCTGTTATGACTGGAGCGGGTGTTGGGGCACGTAGATCTTCTAAATATGTGTATTTTTTATGTTTTTGTTTTACAAGTCAAACGATTTTAATTTATATTTGTTTTAAAAATTAAACTAAAAGATCAATACAAAATCGATCGATCTCCTAAACAATTTCACTACAATTGTTAATGATTTGAAAAAAAAATCACTAAAAACGTTCGTGTTTTTTATATCGTCATTTTCACTTAAAAACATTAACAATTGTAATGTTATTTGATATAAAACACATCACAAATAATAATAATTCAAAATAATAATACAAATTTAAATACCTACCCAATTTTGTTGACTCGTGTGATATTTCTATAATTTGTGAACTGCTACTGATGCCATCTTCATCATCTTCTTCATCATCGTAGTAATCATCATTACCAGAATAATATTCACCATTACTATCGTCGTCTTCAAACTCACTAATAGAATTATATGTTTCACCCGATATATCAGATAAAGAATAATTATTTTCTGAACCAGCTACAGAAATATCATCTAAATCTGCAAAAAAAAAAAAAAAAATAAATTAAANNAAAAAAAAAAAAAAAAAAATAAATTAAATTCTATTTTTATAATAAAATACAACTAAAACACTTACTTAATGGATCATTTGCTGGATCTTTTGTTTCAATCTTTTCTGGTCTTATAATCGTAGCAGGACGTTTAATAATTCCCTTTA
>JACGTJ010002437.1:4972-20687 GCA_014858695.1 Chrysomya rufifacies | reverse complement strand
TTACGCTTAATAACAAATGTCTTTTTTCTTACAGCAATATTTGATTTTAATTTAAAAACATGGAAAAATTTTTGTTTAAATATTTTAATACTTTTTAAACTGAAATGAATTTTTCTTACTAATAAGTTTCACAATCCTAAAACGTGCTTGAATTAAATTAAAATTTTGAAACATTTTTAACTTGAACTATAATAGAACATTTTTTTAAATTCTCAAATATAAACATGATTTTATTTTTGCTTTTACTGAAAAATACTTTTGAATTAAAGTGTATTTTTAAGCTTTTGAAGTTGAATTTAAAGCTTGAAATATATGACAATTCAAATTGAATTCCAGTAATAATGTTTTTAAGATTTATTTAACAATTTTTTCGCTAAATTTTGAAGTTGAATTTAAAGCTTGAAATATATGACAATTCAAATTGATTTACAGCAATAATGCTTTCTTTTAAGGTTTATTTAAAAAAAAAAATCGTTAAAATTTGAAGTTGAATTTAAAGCAATAATGCTTTCTTTTAAGATTTATTTAACAAATTTTTCTTTTGTTAAATTAATAAATTAAAATAAAAAAATTTATAATTGTATGAATTATATAATGCTTTTTTTAAATATCACATTATAGTTCTAAAGAAAATTTTAAATTATTTAATATAAGCAATTTGTCATTGTATTTGTTATTTAAATTCCATATAATAAAGTTAGTTAAAAGTAAATAATAACAAATATATAGAATTTGCGGTTTACTAACGTTTAAACTATATAAAAAAACAAACTAACATTTTTTTAAATAAACTCAAATAACAGGGAAACCAAAAATGTATAAGGTTTTAAATTACTTTAAAAAAATATATTTTTTACAGAAAATAACATTTAAAACCTTTCAAATTGTAATTACATTATTTCGGTATTGAATTTTGAAAAATATAAACAAAAATTTACTCTAAATATTGAAAAAAGAAAAGAAATTTTTTACAGTCAAAAGCAAATTACCCAAAAGACAAGGTAGTAATGAATAGCCCAGCCAGCAGTTGATTACTTTTTCGATTATTTTACAAAATCTCTCTTTCATAAGAATCACCATTGTTATTTTTAAAAATTATGCAAAACTTTTGTCTAACTCTTTACTTTATTAGTTGATATTTGCAAATACATTTTATTTTTCAAACTGATAAAACAAGTTGATTATTTCATTTTAAGTATTTTTTTCACTTAATAAAACTATTTAGTATAAAGTTTGATTATAAATTTTAATACATATTATTTTGAAATTATCTTAGTTAAAGATAATCATTTTAAGTTATTGTTATCAACAATAACGAAAACACATTTTCAATAAGGTAGTTGCATTTCATGCAAATTTCTTTAATAAGTCAAATATTTAAAATATTTCAACTATCAGTAGTTTTGTTTTTTTCTTAAATTTTAATAGAATTTTCAAAATTCAAAACCGATTTGAAATTATTTAAAGTACTTTTTATCAAATCCAGTTGGAAATTCATATGGTTTTAAATCAATTTTAAAATTTTCAATAAATTATATAGAAAATTAAAAGGATTTTTTAAAGTAATAAAGATTTTCTTTACAATAAAGAAATAAGTTTATATTTGAATTGAATAAAATGTTTATTTTGTACAAATCGAAAATAGGATTTTATATATCTAACTACTTATATTGAAACTGTAGATGGCGGTCTACAGTTTCAATATAAGTAGTTAGATAAATAAAATTCTATTTTTGATTTGTACAAAATCGAGCATATACTTGATTTATTTATAAATAGACTTCAGATTAAATAACCAAATCTGAAGATTTCTAAGTAAATTCAGCTGGAGGGAATATCTTATTTTATATGTATATTTCTTTGTGAAAACAACAACAATAAGCTATAAAGATTATCATCACTTTAGCCCTAACACTGACTCATTTTCTAAATTTTGCCGAAATATCTGATTACATTTTTATTAAAAAACCTAAGAAATTAAACAAATTTTAAATAAGATACTCTTCTAAATTAAAATATTTATATTATATTTTTTACTCTTTTATCACAACCGTTAACTTTTTCTTTTTTAAATTTCGAAAATTCTAAACAAAAATATTGCAAAATTTGCATAAATCGTTCCAAGAACTAACCTATTTCCTAATCCATTCAGCAAGAATAAGCAAACGAAAGAAAAAAAAACACAAAGACAACACACAATTGTTTTAATCAACAAAAAAACACAAGAAAAACATAATGAAATAAAGAAAAGAAACCGGTGGATGGATAGATGGTGAGAGAAAATATTGTATTTAAAAAAATAGTAGAATGACCCAACAACCGACCGGTCTTTTTTATATATTTTTGCTTGTGCTGTTGCTTATTATACTTTTTTTTAATGGAGGCTTGTTGTTGCTTTTGTTTAAAAAAATGTGTTATTGGCTCCATCTATATCCATATATTGAGCATTATTTGTCGTTGTGAAAAAGCTAATGTCGGTAGTAAATGTCGCCGCCACAACTTTTGCAAAAAAACAAAAAAAAAAAAGTTGATAGCACAAAAAAATAAAATGTATGAACAGAAAAATGAAAAAGAAATATAAAATAAAATGTATAAAAAGAAAAATATAGAAAAAAAAATAACGACATCCAGAAGGTTATTTTATTTATTATTGGTGGTGGTTGGTTTTAGTGAGAAGTTTAAACTTCTCATGTGGATAGATGGATGGATGAATGGTTGAATGTTTCTTTTTTTTTTTGTATAGCTGCTAAGTATTGTGGTGGTGTTGTTTGTGGTGGTGGTGGTGTTAGTGAGGAGAGCTACTAACTAGCGGTGGTGGTGGTAGTATGAAGGGCGTTTGCTTTTCTTATGCCTTTTTTTTTATTTTCACATGTCACTTTAAAAAGATCTTCTTACTACTTTTTTTTCTTTTTGCTTTGTAAGGGATTTACTAAAGAATTGTGTTAATATGTCTACAAACAAACAAAACAAATGTAAGAAACAATTCAATCAAATTAATATAATAAATTTAATAAAATTGATATTGTCTCCTTGTAGCAGGGCATTAACTAACACGCACATAATTTTTACTTTTATACACACACACAAACAATGAATCATTTTTCCTTATACTTTTAATTATGGTCACACCCATGAACTTGCCCCAAAAATACAAAAAACAAAATAAATGTACAACAAAAAGGATAATACTAATGTCCTCTATAAAGATTTTTTTTTTTAGAAAAATGAACTCACAAGAAAAAGGAAAGGTGTGGTATATGTTAATAACGATTACATTCATTATCATTATTATGTTTCAAATAGATATATACATATATATGGAAAGACTTACCTCAAAACCTTTGGAAGAAGCCCAAACGTTGCCGTCATGACCAGCGATACAGGCTTTGGTAACGCATTGGGAGGCCATCAATTGGTTATCAACATAATCTTGCCAGCTCATGATTTATTTGTTGGTGGTTATTAAACTTACGACGATAAAAATACAAATATAAAATTTAAAACTTTTTTTGTTTTTGGAAATCTGGTTGTTAATCTCTAGTGGGTATTAAGAGCTAAAAAAATAAGAAATTTGAAAAAATGAACAAATTAATAAAAAGTTTGCTATAGTTTTCGTAGTGTTAAAAAAAACAATTGGCCCGTCTTACAAAAAAAATCTTATGTACACTTAAAATTTTGGATTTTTTGCTAACGTTGGAAAAAAACACCTTTAAGCTAAAACCGATATTAACAAAACTATTTTATTTTTTCCAAATTTACAATTATTATTTTTTTTTTTTTTATTTATCTCAATAGTTCCATAAAATTATTTTTTCTTTTAGCAAAAAACAAAAAAAAAAAACATATTTTTCCTTACTTTCTTCTTTTTAGCAAAAAAAAAAAAAATCTCAATGCCAACGCAGCCGCGGTCTAACAAGTTTAGCCAACAAAGAATGCAAAATTTTTTTTAAAAAGTACCGAAAAATATGTGTTTTCTTCTTTTATTTTAATTTTTTCTTTACTACCGTTCTTTTTTCGCTGTTGCCGCGCACACACCAGTTTCACTCAAGCACACTTAAACGAATGTGGATAAATAACCGTCAAATTCAATATTGAGAGTTTTTTGTTATTTGCCTTTTTTTCTCTGTCTCTGCTTATTCTTCTTCTTTTCCTTTTACACACTCCCTTTTTTGTTTATTTCATTTCATTCAATTCTCTTATCTACTTTCTTCTTTGTGCTATTCACTCACTTTGATTTAAAAACAGTGTTGCCATTATGTTTTAAAAACAACTAACCCAGAGTTAAATAAATTTCCCCATTTTGTGATTTCATTAAAAATCTATCAAATTTTGTAAATAATACTACGCAAATGAATGGAAATTAACACATTAAACTTCACTTAATAATATATTTTGTTTAATTTATCGGTATAATTGTGTTTATAATGTTTGATATATTACTTTGTACTTTTGTATTTCACTACCATTATCATAAATAGTAAAATTTAATTATTTATCTAAAAATATTTTGTTCAAGAAGGTTTAAAATTATCTTCAATTTTTATTTGAAGTGCATTTAGTGCATTTTAGAGAGTAACATTTATCGTGCGTTATGGTTGACAACTTAAAAATTTGATAATGTAATCAGGAAAATGAGTTATATTGATTTTTTGTGCCATTTCACAATAAATCTTTAACTTTAAGATTTAATTTTTAACAAATACAATTGAATATGAAGAAAATATATTGTAGATTCTTTTTCTTTTTTGCAAAATAATAATCACTGATAGCAAGCATCCACCAGGTTGTTGAACCTACTGAGTTAAAAATCAAAATTTTAGTTTGCTATATGCAGTGATCAATGTTTGACTGTCCGATAATCGCTATAGGTGAATTAAAACGAGAAACTCTTATATTCTGAATTATGTAGAAAATTCCAAACCATCTTATAATAGGAAATATGTTTTGATCTTGATGAATCACAAACTTCTATTTTAGAAAATAACTATTGAATTTACCATATCTAAAAATGATTAAGTTTTCAAATATTCGTGCCTTTCAGCAGCCCAATGTTTAATTTGAATGCTGGTATTAAATGATAAAAGTATAAATAATAGCAGATAAATATTTTTCAAAAAAATATTCCAAAAAAATAAATTTATACTTCTTAAACTGCTAATCAGATGTTCTAAAATTTCTTAAAATTAAGTTTTTGAATTGATTATACAATTCTAAAAATACGGGTATTAACTAAAGTTTAAATATCGTATGTACTTCAAATTTGTTTTGAACATTTTGAAGTAAAAAACATATTTCATTTTCATTTGTACTGGAGGACGCTATTTGAATAAAGTACAAATTACAAATCCGATTTAATTTCAGCAAATGCGTATTAGATTTGAATTTACTCATTTTAATACTTCTAATGAAACAGACGAAAATAATGGTGCATTAATTTTCATAATTTAAAAATGTCCGGTATCTAGATCAGCTATATAAGAAATCTCTAAACTTTCAGGAGTATAATTGCTATCGAAAATTACGACTTTTGGGTATTTATAATATTCCAAAATATTAAAGAATTTAACTAGTTTTTCGCAATAATAAAAAAATTTTAGATATTTTTTCTGGTGTAAACAAAATTTGTAAATTTTATATTTGAATCGTTAACTTTTTAAAAATCTTTTGATTTTTAAGAAAATTTTCAAGGTTTATGATATTAAAATGCAAAATTTTTAAACATTTTTAAATTTTTGCTAAAGATTTTCCATGGACAATTTTTATGCAAAATATAAAAAGAAATCATTTTAATGCAATATGTTTCATGTATTGGGTAGATGATATGCTAAATTGGTAACACTGATTCATACATTTAATTCTCACTCTCTATCTCACTCTCTCTCTTTCTCTTTTCCATATTCTTTGTTTAACCCCCCTCGGTTTACTTTTTTCTCTATAAAGTGTGACTCAACATTAGCTACATGGCTGCTTGCTCCACCAACCGACCAACGAATGAATCAGAATTGAAAATATGGAATTGTATGATTCAGTGGGATGAAAGGACAAACACATAATTATAACTATTACAAATAGCACAATACAATTACACAATTTAATACACATACTTTAAACTAAATAATTAATAATTTTCATATAAGGAAATTTATTGTAGTTATTGCAAATAAAAGCCGCAACAAAGACGCGTATACATACACATACAATATATTATTGTTCATGTGTGTGTGTTGCCAAATCTTTGCGCATACAAGAAAATTGCAAAAACGACAATAAATGTATATTTTTTCGCCTACGCAGTTTTGTAAAAAAAATTAAATCCCTAGACCTAACCTTAATAAAAATTTATTACCAAAAAATCCTATTCCAGCTAGAAAAAATGGAAAACTTACATTTTATAACGTTAAAATTTGTAGTTGCTTTTTTTCTCACAAATGTGTAGTTTAAAATGGCACTGCACGGGTTTGATTTTGCGTTGTCTTACAAAATGTTTCTTACTGTCTGTTGCCACAAAGAATTTATATTTTCAACGGGCGCAAATTGCTTTCTTTTTTTATCCAGATAAATATGTAAAAATTTTGTGTTAAAAACTCACTTTCTACTCAAACGACTGTCTACAAATGACTACGAGTTGTCAAATTCTCAGATAAATACGCTGTTTCGAACTCCGGGTACATACAGAGTTGTTTGAACATTACAGAGTTGTAATTAAAAGTTAAACTGCAATAACAGGGTTGATGGGAGAAAATTGCAAATTCCATAGTTGCCATGTTCTTAGTAGTTAAAAAAACTACTAATACATAGTTCTCAATTCTACTCAAATCTATAAATGACACAAAATGAGTGTAAAATTCAGAGATAATTTTAAAAGTGTGTGTGGTTGAAAATGTTTTTGAAGATCGTTTAAAGATTTTTTCTTTGTTGAATTTCTTATTTCCTGAAATTAAAAAAATAAATTTGTTTATTTTAAAGTCTAAATAAAATTTTTAATGATTTTCATATAAATTTAATTTTTCAACAATATTATTAAAAAAGCAGGACAAATTGAGTCTGTATATTTTTATGATCTAATACAAATTTAGAAATTAAGCAAAATTTTAATAAAAAGATTTCAAAGAACCAAAATATTCGAAAAAAAAGTTTCTTAAAACAACCAAATTTTAAAGTAAATTCATAAATATAAAAAAGGCAATATCTAGTAATAATTTTTTCCGAATTGACTCGAAAAAGTATTAGAGATAATTATATAATTCTTATTTAGTCTTAAATCTGTCATTAATTTGGAATTTGAAAGTAAATTTATCTAATAGTTTTGTGTTATTTGTTCCGAAACAAAAATCAATCCCGATTAAAGATCAGGAAAACAAAAAAATTAGGTGAAACGTTCACAATTTTCCCTTATCTGACATTTTTACACCCTAAACATTAAAATTTGAAAAAAGTTTGACATATCATTTAAAAAAAAAAAAAAACCAAGTACAATTTAAATTAAAAAATTCAACCCTTAAAATAACAAATTGGTTACTTAACAGTTGAAATACTTCAGAGGTTAAAGCGAGACATTGCCAAATAACAATTATCAAGTATTTTCTATTATAACAACACTATTAGCGTCATTTGCCAATATTTTGTGTGCAAAATTTTGTTTGTATTTAAAAAAAGTAATTTTTTTTTCGAAATTTGTGGCATTTATTTAATTTTAAAAGTACAAAATGCCTAAAACCAAGAAGCAAGAATCTTCAAGTGATAGCGACTCAGGTCCAGAAGATGTAAGTTTTGAAATTGATTATTAAGTAAACTAGAATTTAAAAAAAAAAAACTTCATTAAAACATCTACTTATTTTATGGAGGATAGCACGCCAGCACTATAAAAAAGCTAGCGTAGTGCAATATATTTAATACTTATAACCTCTTTCACAGATAATAATGTTATATATTTTGGCGCCAATAGCCTTTAATAACATAGTTAAGATACAATCATATCAATTCTAACAAAATATATTTGTCTTAACTTAACTTAAATCTCTGCTAATTTTAATCATTTACTCTTGCAATTTCAGAGACATCCACCACCTAAGAAATCCAAAGAAACTGCCGGTGCTGACAAAGGCAAATCCAAGGCGAATGATGATGAAGATACGAATCACTGGATTTTGGAAAAACAGCGACAGGTTCGCATTAATGAATTCCGTGGACGTAAATTGATTGATATTCGTGAGTACTATGAAAAAAATGGTGAAATGTTACCGGGCAAAAAAGGTATTTCCCTATCGATTGAACAGTGGAAAAAGCTGCTCAAGGTGGCCGATGAAATTAATAAAGCCATTGAACGCGACTGAATATAAGAAACTTTTTATTCATATATATTTTTTCTCTATGTATATCTTGTAACTTTAAACAAAATAAAAAGAATTACACAGTTGTTTTCGTTTTTAAATAAAATTTTCTATTTTATTTAATAAATATCGGTTAAAGCAATACAAGTAATACATTAAAAAGGAAAAAGCCCACTGCTATCTAGAATAAAATAAATTCATTCAATTACAAATATAAAGCTAAAACTACACATATGGTGACTACAATCAAAAAAGGCAGCCATGTTTTTATAAAGCCTCCAATGCCCACATAATGACCACAAAAGAACATCCAAAATGCTAAAATTATCATATTCCATCTAGTACTGTTTTTATAACGCATGCCGCACAAAGCTGTTGCAACATGAGAATGACAATTATCACAGAATAGATTATGCATACGTGTTCCATATAGTACTGAAGCCTTAGAAACATTTTCATCCCACATTAAAGTACTGCCATCCACATATTTAGGATTCAAACGTAAATAACGCGTTGGTCGGCCAAAACCCATATTATCTTCAGAAACAAAATAGGGTCCAGCAAAATCTCTTATTACACCATTTGACATACAGATGCCCATATGGCCAATAAATGGGAAGAACCAAGTTAACATTGGAATTGGTGTCCATACAATGCAAAATGGATAACGATCGGATTTGAAATCTATATTGGGTAAATCATATTGAGAGTTTTCCATTTCAATGTAGGCTCCGTTTGGTTGTGTAGGTGATGGTATGCTTTCTGTCATACTATACTGCAGTTTTTCTCTTTTTTATTAATTTAGTTTTAATGTTTATATATTTTTTCTGTTGTTTATCTTTTTTTCTGTTGTCAGCTGTTCAAGAAAGTATACAGAAATTTGCTGTGTTATCATACATTTGTGATTGCTTAGGTTATCATAATTTAAGCCGGTTAAAGGTGAAGTTGGCTGTTGTTGGATTTTTATTGAAAGAATGATAATAAATTGATGTTAATACGCAAGTTTATAAAGAAACAAGTAAGTTCGTAAATAAAGATTTTAATGAATAATTCTTAACTTTCAAAAATACATATGAGATCGCAGTGGTGGCTATTTAAACTAAAGATTATTAATTTTCGTTTAAAAATCTAACAATTCAAGCATTTTTAAATAAGCGCGTATGATGCCTAAATTAACCAAGCCTTTCATTTTCGGACGCCATTTTTCTGGTAAACTGCTTGATATCAAGCGTGCGGAAGTTGGGTGTAAATTGTTTCTGATTTCCAAAAAGTCCACGTTTAAGCAACTATGAACTGTCAAGTTCTGGAAAAAGTCGCAGAAGTGTCAAAAAACGACCGCGCCGCCATCTTTCTTTTTTTCTGGTATCAAATCAGAATCAGCACGTGAAAAAAAGTGCCAAATTATTTTCAAAAAATGTTAGTATTAAACAAATGAAATAATTATGAAATTTACTTTAAACGAATAGCCCATGAAATTCTGTGTGTGTACATATAGAAATCTTGTGAAAGTGTTGGAAAAATTATTGAAAAATCGGAAAAATAAATTTGTTGGATATTTTTCCACTATGATTCTTAATCGTGAATCAGTGGTTCTTCGGGAATTATACTAATATTAAATCGTTATAAATACGAATGTCTCATTAGAGGTCGTGCGCGCGACAACAACTACAACACAAAAGAAAATATGATGGAGTGGTCAAGAAAAAAAAATCAACAGAACATGATTATGATTCAGAATGGAAAAAGAAAATTTGCGGTCGAAAACTTTATATGATATTGAAAATGGCCATGAAGTAAAAATTATACTTGATTTATTTATATTTTTTCTTTTTTGGCATTTTATGGGCTGTGAATATTCTTTCTTTCCATTTTCTTTTCGTCTTTTATTTTGTGCTTAACGGGCATTGTTGTTTTTGTTGCCGATGAAACACCACCTTTTTTTTTATAACAACTCACATAGAAGATGTGTGAAAAGTGAAGGAAGAAAGAATAAAACGTATAAAATGAGAAACAACTATACTGCATAGTTGTTGTTGCCGTTGATGTGATGAAAGAAAAGAGAATTGGCAAAATGCGACTGGAATTGTGATTCGCATTTGATGGTAGTGGTGTGTTTGTGTATATGTGTATGACGACGATGATGATTAAAATGGTGGAAAGCGTATGTGCAAAGAAAGGTGGAGGAAAAAAATAATTATTCACATTTTCGAAAAAGAAGCTAAAAAGTGCACACGCGTGTGAAAAAATATAAAATAGTTTTTATTAAATTTGCAAAAACAAGAAAAAGAAGTTTTTTTTTATACAAAATAACAATATATACACACAGAAATTCAGATAAATATAATGTAAAAAAAAAAACAAGAGAAAAATATTTAATATAAATTAAGAAAAACTCTTTGCAAAAAAGTGAAAAGACAAATTTAATAATGTATTTTTTTTTGTTGTTTTTTTTTCTGCTGCATTTTCTAGGGATGATCGAAGTGATGTACATGAAGGACCTGCCGGTATGGAACCCGAGGGTGTTATTGAGTCTACTTGGCACGAAGTTTATGATAACTTCGATGACATGAATTTGCGCGAGGAACTTTTGCGTGGTATCTATGGTTATGGTTTTGAAAAACCCTCTGCTATCCAGCAACGCGCTATCATTCCTTGTGTCAGAGGCAGAGATGTCATTGCTCAAGCTCAATCAGGTGAGACAAACTAACAGTTAAAGTTAAATTAAGTTTTTACTATAATAAATTTGGTTTTTATTTAATTCTATGTCATTAGGTACTGGTAAAACTGCAACCTTCTCGATTGCCATTCTTCAACAAATCGATACGTCCATTCGTGACTGTCAAGCTTTGATTTTGGCACCTACTCGTGAGTTGGCCACACAAATTCAACGTGTTGTCATGGCTCTTGGTGAGTACATGAAAGTTCATTCCCATGCCTGCATTGGCGGAACAAATGTCCGTGAAGACGCCCGCAACTTGGAAGCTGGTTGTCATGTCGTTGTCGGTACTCCCGGTCGTGTATACGATATGATTAACCGTAAGGTCTTGAGAACGAGCAACATTAAGTTGTTCGTTTTGGATGAAGCCGATGAAATGTTGTCCCGTGGTTTCAAGGATCAAATTCAAGATGTCTTCAAGATGCTTCCTACCGATGTTCAGGTTATTTTGTTGTCGGCCACTATGCCACCCGATGTATTGGAAGTGAGTCGTTGTTTCATGCGTGATCCCGTCAGCATTTTAGTTAAGAAGGAAGAACTTACCTTGGAAGGTATTAAGCAATTCTATGTTAATGTTAAACAAGAAAACTGGAAGCTTGGTACCTTGTGTGATTTGTACGATACACTATCAATTACTCAGTCAGTAATCTTCTGTAATACCAGACGCAAGGTAAGAAATGAAGAAGAAATGTATATAATTGGAGAAATATTAAAAACTATCATCTAAATTCTAGGTCGATCAATTGACTGAAGAGATGACCAATCACAATTTCACCGTTTCTGCTATGCACGGTGATATGGAACAACGTGACCGTGAATTGATCATGAAACAATTCCGTTCTGGTTCATCTCGTGTTCTTATTACTACTGATTTACTGGCTCGTGGTATTGATGTTCAGCAAGTGTCGTTGGTTATTAACTATGACTTGCCTTCAAACAGAGAAAATTACATTCATAGGTAAGATTTGTTTACTTAGGAGGCTTTGATGAAAACATACAACACATATACTTCAACTCTTCCTTTTTGCTATTAACAGAATTGGTCGTGGTGGTCGTTTCGGTCGTAAAGGTGTTGCTATCAATTTTATTACTGAGGAGGATCGTAGAATCCTTAAGGATATTGAACAATTTTATCATACTACTATTGAGGAAATGCCCGCTAATATTGCTGATTTAATTTAAACATATATAACAATATTTATTTTATATATAATTTTCTTTGTTTGTCCATTCGCACGTCATCAGCAGAAACAGCAGCAACAAAAACAACAACAAATAATACAGCAAGAATACAAATAAAAAAAACAACAACAACTAAATTAATTTCAAATAAAATACATAAAATACCAAGTAAAACAATAAACCAGTCTTTAAAATCTTTTGAACTGGATTAAATAAATATTTGTAAAGAAAATAAATTTTTAAAAAAAGAACAACAATATAACCACAAAAAAGCCAACAAAAATTAAATATTAGAATTACTAATATAATTAAAAATTTTAATAAATATTATAGCCAGTGTGAAATATTCATATTTATGGTATAATGGAACTAAAAAGTATGTTGCGTAAATCTATATGATAATAGAGTATAGAGGGTAAATAAATTTGAATTGTATTTGAATTTTAACAAACTCTTGAAACCAAGTGGCCAGTCGTTTTTGATAGTAATAGTAGTAAGTAGCTTTTATCTTTATTGACCTCACATATGTTTTTTTTTTTTTTAATTCGTTCTACATAGAGATAATCATAAACCGTATGATTTTAGTTAGCATTATCAAGAAAATGTATGAGAATTCAGTTATCAATCCAACTACTTACTCACTGACTGACTCTCCCTCTTTGAAGCGATGAGTGTATTTCATAATACTTCGGAATGACAAGACACAAAAATATTTTAGCTACCAGTGATTAAATAATTGAGGCTTAAGTTAGTTTCTTAAATTGCAAAAAAAAAAAAAGAAATATATAATTGTTCTGTAGGTTGGTGTTTCATGACCTATTCTATATATATTTATTCATAATATTAAAGAGTTGAGTCACTGTTGCGTTATAGCAAATAAACCAATTTTTTATTTAAACAATTTTTGTTTCATTTCCGGATTTTTTAAAGTTTAAATTTGCATTTTAAATGTATTATTATTTTTCATATATTAAAAAATCGGGTTTTTTATTATCAAGATTTTGAGACTGATTGTATATAGTCTAGTTTTACGTGATTTTATTTTTTAATTTGTTAATTTTATTTAGTTTTCAAATTCTACTTAACTTTTTGACTCGCTATAAACTTTTTTAGAAATTTTCGAATATTTTAAAATTTTTCTTTAAATCCCGAATTGAATTTGTTCATTTCATAATTAGTTCTCTTCACAATTGTTTTATAAGTGTAAAGAGTATGGAAACAGTTTTAATATTTACAATACAATTCCCAAATGTTTCTGAAAAATTTCATATGTCATTGGAAAATTTTAAAATATTTCTTATAGAACCTGAAAGTTTCTTATGAAAATTTATGAAACTGGATGTTTTGGACGAATTTTCAAAAATTTCATGCGAAATCTAATAGTTTTACGAAATATTTTGAATATTTTCTATAGAACTTAAAAGTTTTGTAAAAAAAAAAATTCTAAACCTGAAATTTTTCAACATTACTTAAAAATTCCGAAAATTTCCTATAAAATTAGAGTGTTTTTTATGTAATTCAAAATAATTGAATGTTTTCTATGAAATTTAGAAATTTTCTGCAAAAATAAATTTATTTTGAAACATTTGTAATAGATTTTTGAACAGTTCTTATGAGTTCTGAAAATTTCTTATAATCTGAAAGTTTTTATGAAATCTAAAATTTTCCTGAAACATTCCATTTTCTCATAGAATAATTTTGAAAAACCGAATTTTTTTCCCCGAAAATTGTTAATTTCCTAATAGATTAAAAATTTCCAATAAAAACTAGAACTTTGTTTTCAAAAAATTTAAATTACACCGAAACTTCATATGAAAAATAAAATTTTATTAAAAAAAATCAATCCTTTTTGATTTTTGAAAATTTTTTAATCAATTTGAAAATTTCCTATTAAAACTCAAATACTAATACTACTATATGTAATTTTTGAAAATTTTCTATAAAAACTAAAATTTTCAAAAAATTTCCATTGGAAATATAAATTTACAGATTATAGAATATAAAAAAAACAATATTTTTAATTACATTCGGTAAAGTCATAATCTTTGATGTTAATTTTCAAATTTTCTAAAAATTGCAAAAATCATCAAAACTTTTTCAGATTATTAATTGTCAATATTGGATCACAATGAACTTAGTTTAGTTAGAATTTAAGTACTAAACTTCGAGAAATGTAATTTAACAATTCTGTCTCCTTAAGGTCATTGTTAATATTTATGAAGAAAGTTAATAATTTTCATAAAAACAGATTGTAATTTAACTATTCGCAAAAATAATTTTTTAAGCAAAAAAATAAAGAATGACGTAATCAACTCCCAAAATAGTTTTGCATATTGATGCGCAAATTTAGTCACGTATGTAATTTGAATGAGTATTAGTTAACAATTTATAATGAATGATTGCTGTTTAGTTATATATTTTAAAATTTAAAGTACAAAAACAAAATATTTTTGTAAAAATGTGAAATTTAAACTGGTATTTTATACAAGAAAATTAAAAATCTAGAAAAAAAGTTTATAAATAAAAACATTAGTTTCCATTAATTATGCTGTCAAACGAGTGTCATATGTATAAAGCTGATTGAATGTTATCATCCTCCAGTGCATGACCACCGGCTATATTAATTAATTCACTTTTTTTTACACATTCTATTTCTAATTTTTGACGATACAGTGTAGAGTTAATAGAACAAAATATAAGTGTAAATCGCGTCGAGCACGGGTTATAATTTTCGCTTTACAATAATGGGTCAGAAGGTATCAAGAACTGACTTTGAATGGGTTTATACGGAAGAACCGCATGCCTCGCGTCGTAAAATTATTTTGGAAAAATATCCACAAATCAAAAAGCTTTTCGGCTATGATCCCAAATTTAAGTGGGTGGCTGGTGCCATGGTGCTTACACAAATATTGGCGTTGTTTATAGTGAAAGATTTCTCCTGGCCCCTGTTAATATTGGCCGCCTATTGTTTTGGTGGCATTATAAATCATTCATTGATGTTGGCTGTACATGAGATATCACATAATTTGGCCTTTGGACACAGTCGTCCTATGCATAATCGTATATTGGGTTTTATCTGCAATTTACCGATTGGTTTACCAATGTCGATATCATTTCGTAAATATCATTTGGAACATCATAGGTGAGTGTGAAAGAAGAATGTGAAAAAACAAGTGTTTGTTAAAGGGGGTTAATAATGATGATGATGTTGTTTTATAGTTTTCCCAGAAAAGTGTTGTGAAGAAAGTGTTTTTTTTTTAAGGGGAGGGCGTTGTCTAAACAAATAAAAATGACCAAATACAAAATATTTGCATATTTATTTACATACATATGTACATATATATATGCACATAGATAAAGATATAGATATAGATGAATAAACAAAGTTAAATAATATCATAAGATTTTCAAAGCTTTAAACTGTGGTATACATTTATAGTTTCCTAATGTCATTAAAAATTACAATTATATAAACTTAACTTCCTTT
>JACGTJ010002423.1:22592-35121 GCA_014858695.1 Chrysomya rufifacies | reverse complement strand
TCCTTAAAATGTATTCTCCACAATAAACGTTCCAATAACTCCAAAGTTTGATTCAAATTGTTGTCACTTATTTTAATTATTGCCAAAATATTTTTATTCAATTTCTCATATAATGGTGTTACATAGCTAATATTTTGTTCAATATTTTGTAAAACTTTTGGTGTTTCATTATTTTTAAATATGTTAAGAAAATCTTCTTTTGCATCATTAGGATTTTCTTGTATATTTACCAAGATATTCATTTCAGTTTTGTATTTTTTATTTATATAGTTGACAATATTTGTTATGCCAATGTTTTTAATTGAGTCGATTCCAATAATTCCGCAGCTTATAATAAGAACCAATAACGGTATACGCAACATTATTTCTTAAAGACTGAATAGTAATTTCTGAAGACTAAATATTTTATAATCATTTCTTAAAATTATTAGTTATATGAATGTTTGTTTATGCTACTTAATCAAGGATATTTAAATCCTCCCACAAATGTCATTCATATCGATTTTCTGTTAATATGTATATCAAAATAACTAAATCAATTTTAATATTGTTTTAAATGAAAATAATTTGTATAATAGGATTAGATAATAATGTTTTTAAAAATAAATGCGTTTATTTTATTAGATTTGAAATTGTTGCAAAAGCTGCAATCACTAAACTAGAACGGAACTAGAACTGAACTAAAACTGAACTAGAACTGATGTAAGATATGTATTTCCATTGTATGTCAAAAGTGGGTCGTAAATTTAAATATTTTGAGATCCCCTAGTTTAGATCTATATAACTCCTTCTCAACACAAAATACAAAAAAATTAATATCCCTCGTATATAAAGATGCTACTGTATCATGTACTTAGTATATATGTGGCGTAGTGTCAAGTGAGAAATATTTTTATATGCAGTGTCGATGGGTATGTGTGATTTTTTTACGCCTAATCAACGTTGGAACTTCATTACCAAAAAAAAAAAAATATTAAAAATAATGAAAAAAAAAGACACCAACATCATAACTCCCCCACTAAAAAAGGTACAGCTTAAACGTTTAGGAAAAAAATAATAACAATAGAAAGGGAAAAAATAAAAAAGTAATGAGAAAAAAAATACTGAATTTTATATTATAATGGAGGCATTAAAAAATATGTGTAAGTGAAATGAGAGTGTCAGAAAAAAGGGGTTAGACATTATTTTAATGATTTTATTTAGCTCAAATGCTGCCAGCATTAGCTGATGGGTTGTAGTTGATTTGACTAAAGGGAAACTGACATAAAAACATTTTGTCTCATTTACAGACATTTTGATAGACATGCCAGCAATTAGCTTTAGCTTTAACAAAATCTTCCTTCGCTTTTACTCCTAAAAACAGGCAAGAAAAAAAGACAATAATAATAAAAACAATGGTATGAGCTGTTACATAGCGTTTGGGGTTTATTTGTTCTATAGCGAAGCTCTTAATGCTGCAATTATAATAGAACATGAAAAAGCATTAAATTTGTTTTTACTTTCTTCTCTTCTCTTTTAAGCATTTTGTTTTTTCATTTATCTATTTTTCCAGCTTTAGCTTTTTGTTTATTTGTTATTATTTTGGCTTTTAATTTCTTTTAACAATTTTAATGAAGAACATAGTTTTCCCGGTCTTAAAATAAAGCTTTAGACAAATTAATTTCTAAAAGTTTATTATGCAAAATTATTCAATACTTAACGAAAATTTTATGCTAAAACACAAACACATATACATAAAACACACACGCACAATCACTCGCTCTGTTTTAAATGAATAATTTAATTATGATTTTCATAAATTTAGAAATCAGTTGCACCAGTAGCAAATTAGAATTAATAATGAGAATTTAGATTATAGAAAATAGAGAGGAATCATTTTTTTCTAAGGATTTAAATGGAGTTTGTATTTTCAAACTATAAAATAACTCTTTGATAGTTTTGTGGTAATCGCAGGTAACATACTTGGTTTTAAAAATCATTAATACTTACAAAGTTAAAATAGATCAAATTTACTTGTATTGATAAATATAGGAAAAATTCTTGAATTTGAAATGTAAATACTTCCATATTAGAATAGTACATAAAGGGTCACTCTTTTGTAAGCATTAACATTTTTTATGTAGTTGTAATTATTTTTTTCTCTTCTCTGCTTTTGTTGTATTATTCTTTTAAGGCATGACGCAATTTGCTACAAGGATGAATGGATTACAAATTAATTATGCGTATGCATGTAAAATACTTTCAACCTTAATAGTATTCATAGACACATTTACATATAAGATATTCTCTTATTTACATTGTCTATGCATTATCTGCACATACATTTGTATATAAAGTACAGAAAAAAAATGAATTTTAATTATAATTTTAGAATAAATTCATTTTAATTTTCACATTAATCCTTTGAACAAATTCTACTGGACTTTTGTAAATCTTCAAAAAGCTTCTTACATTAAAGATATTATTTGCTTTGGATTTAATGTTACAAATTACGTCATTTAGATTATAGATTTCTTTTGAAGCTTTCAGAAATCTATAATCAAACTCTACAAAGCTTTTGGGAGCTATTTTTTTTTTCTTTAAGTTTTCTAAAAGGTCTGATTTTTTCAAACAGGATACATTTCAGATTTTATGATATGGTAAACAACTTCTAAATTTTAATCTAATTTGAGAACTCTATACTAATCGTATGATTTTACATTATGTTATGTCTTTTAGACATTTCATATATCGGAAGTGACATATATCCCCGTAGGTTGAGGTAATCACATAAAAATGTTGCACAAACTCTTTGGGTGACAAAATTTTTAGAGCACTTATATTAAACATAAGGTGGCTCGTGATGACACCAATTTAATCTGAAATACGCTAACCCCAGATACAACAAATTTTATTGAACACAATCAATGAAGTCCAAATCTGATCACAAGTCATCACTTCTCAAGAAACAATCCATTTTCTACATATTCATTGCGTTTAATATCCTCATTTTCAGGAAAGCACATTAACTACAACATTGTTAGACGCACCTCATTTAGACTATCGTTTATATGAATTGTCAAGGAACAAAAAGGAAACTTGTTCCTTGACAATGGCTACTACATTGATTGCATGATATTTCATCTGATAATCAGTGCATGTATTAGGCAACATGAAGAACATTAAAATATCTAGGAAGTCAGGTAATACTTCGAAACCCGTGTCAGGGTTCGACTGATATAGCGAAGTAGCTAAAAAAATATTTTAGTAAATCATTTTACTCCAAGTAGTTGACAAGACAAAGGGATGAGATGGTAATAATTCATCTTTTTATTAGCATATAAAACAGATGAAACCTGTTGGATTAGAATATTCTACATAACATTTTTAATGCGGGATTCGAAGGCCAAAATAAAATCTAGATTCTTAAGAGATAAGTATATAAAAGTTTTACATATTAGACATCGCAACGCCTTAAAGCAGGCAATACTTTATAGTCATTCATTTAAAATTTCAATTTTAACTTATTTGATTCCAAATTCTAATTTAGGAAAGTGCCACTTTTGTAATATCGAAGAAATATTAGGAAAGTGCCACATTTGTAATGTCGAAGAAATATAAACTTAGCGAGTGGAATATACTTTAGGTTAAATCTTTAAAATCAATAGACTTGAAATCAATGTCGTTGTAGTTATTTTTCTTTATATTGAACATTAAAATGAATAAAATGCTTATCCTTTCAAAAGAGGATCAGAAAAAATAGCCCTTATTTATTTCTCATTTCAAAACTTCAATCAAATGATAAACTTATTGTTTTCAAAGATTATTTACCAAGAAAACCCCAATATAAATAAATCAATTTCCAAAGGAATTTTACATTTTCTTTTGCCACATTAAATATGTATAAAATTACAATTTTCTAATTTTTTTTCTGTAAGTATGTATTAAAGATAAACATAAATAAATATGTATTTGTGTTGAGTGTCTACTTACATAAAACATTGACTGTATGGGTAGAAACGACATTTTCCGTTAACTGCATGTTGAGACCATGACAGATGACAACCAACGAACGTTTGTTGGGCTCAATGACAGCCGTTATATTTGAAATTGTAATCCAACCACCTAAAAAAAGCAACAACAAGAATATAAAATACAGTAAAAATATAACATTTTTTACAGCATTCGTATATAAAATTTAAGAAGACAAAAAGAAGAAAAAAATTAAATAATAATCCATACTCATACATATACAGTAGTTATATGTTGGTGTGAATGGCATAAAATTAAATAATAGATATAAAAATGAAAATAAAGAGAAGATTAGCAACAAGACTAAGTAAGAAAATGATCTAGACACATACATATGTATACTTTTATTAAAGTATATGCTAGTACATTTGTTTATATTCATTTACGGAAACAAATACGGAAAGACAATTTGTGTAATTATAAAATATTTTAATCAAATATTCGCATATACATTCGTTATTAGTCGTTTGACATACGCTGCTTGATAGACAGACAGACAGACAGACAGTAAGAGAAACAGGATGACTATCTGGCAGTTCATAGTACTTACAAACATTTGCAAAATGTTATATTTATTGTTATATTACTCACCTTCGGGACTGACAGTGGTGCGTGATGTCGCATTACGTATTTGACGACCACCAACCATCCATTTGATTTCAGCTGGTGGATTAGAGGGTGCTGTGGTGCAAGTAAGTGGTACTACATCGCCCACTCGTGCCTCCGTTGATCCCGATATTGAAACATGTGTTGGAGCAACTGTAAAATAGAAAAATAATAAGATGAGAAAAATGTTAAATGAAACAGGAAGTAGAGAAATTTAAATATTTTTCTTATGTATAAGTAATTGTTGTAAAATTGTATGTGTGTTAAAATGTAAACAAATATATAAAATAAAACACGTTATAAATATGTATTTGTTTACTTTGGAAAGTGTGTGTGTGTGTGTGTGTGTTTGTGTGTACTTGTGTTTATACAATTTATATTCCATAAATTCATTAATATTTTAACAGCATCATAAACTTGGCCAGATGTCTGTTTGTTGTATCTTCTCTAGTCTTTTTTACTCTACACCAGTTGTCTGCTTGTCATCCGTCCTAGATATAGGAATCTTCTGTTTGTTTTTTACATATTTTTTATTTTCTTTTCTTTTTGTTTATTTAAAATTCAAACACGTTTGTCTCTTTACTTGCTTCTCATTTACTGTTAAATGAAAAGTGGGTGGCAAAAAAAAAAAAAAAAACAAAAAATATGGCAGCAAATTAAAAGATAAATAGATTTCTATAGTGATAATATCATTTATACTTGAAGCTATATACACATACATACATATATATTTTCTAATGCCACTGATTTTAAAGGATAAAAGATTCATTTTAATTAAATTGACAACAAGATTATTCTTAAACAAAGTTTAACACACATACACACATACACACAAACAAGCAAACGCATTTATTTAAATTACAATTTGTAACTAATACAATATTAAAGCAAATTAATTAAGATATCCTTTAGCTATTTCTAATATTTCACAAATTACATTTCAATAGATGTTTAAGAATTTATCTATAGTTGGTAAACACTTGTTGAAATGCTCAAGTATTTTATCAAAGAAAAAATTAAAGTGAATTAAATAAAATTCTTAAGAAATCTGTAAAGCAAAAGAGCAACATTTAAATTGTTTACCTGTTTAGAGTTATGCTAAGTTTTAATTAATTATTAATACAAGAACAAACTAATATCTAGAAAAAGTATTTATTAATATTAAGGAGATTTGGGATCTTCTTCTGTCAGTTTGTCGTTCACTTCGAAATGAACAGCAGTGATTTTTGTGTTGAATTTCTCAAGCCTACTGCTGTTCTGTTTTGTGCTAATTACACAATCATATTAAATCAAACAAATTACAGAAACATTGGAAGAATTCGAACTATATTCCTGGTAAACCAATTATTTATGTGATCTTCGTTTCAGTAAGGAGCATTAGGCCTCAACAGGCCTTCATTTGTTAGTAATTGTTCAAGATTAGCAGAAGATTTGAATACGACATCCGATTCTACTGAAACGTATGCCTTTCGCACGTCCAGGCAAGATTTTTACGTAGGCTACAAGTCAGACACCCGCTCCGCCTAAGGCTCACGACATACAGACATGTTTCAGCATGCTATGTCTACCTTCCTGCCTACCGCTATCATGTGTCCAGTCAGAATACATGATAGCGGCGCCTTCTAACTTTAGTTAACTATGCAGCTATTTCCTAGAAAGTTCTTAATCCATAGATCTGAAGTAATAAGATGTTTGAGCAGTTCATTACATGGCTCCATTTCTCAAATCAACACAGACATGTTTTACCATGCTATACCAACTTTCCTGAGACGACCGTAAAACCTGTCGGGATATATGAAAGCGGCGCCTACTAAAATTAGTTAGATATGCAGCGGATGTCACAAATACTTAAGCACAGATTGGAACTAATCAGATGGTTGACCAGCTCATTACATGGCTCCATTTTCCAAATCATATTAACTCAATTCTTGATAATTCTTGTAATTTCTTAAGTAAATTAAGGACATTTGACAAAAATATTTTGTAAAATTTTGTTCCATGAAAAAGGGGCTAAAATATAAAATTGTTTACATTCTTGACAACTTATAATTGGAAGGGTACGTCAAGAATTAAATTCTCTCTATGTTTATTTTTTTAATAGAGAATTCATTATATATAAAATGTAATACCATGAATATCCTGTGAAAAACGTGAGTGAAAATAATAAAACTTTAAACTGTGTTTGTAATGAACTTGAAAAAATATTAATAAAAACAATATTCTTAGATTTCTTTAAAATATAATGCGTCACATAAGCAACAGCTTCTGAGTGTAACCATATCACAATGTATGCAAAAATTAAATGTCACAAAAGTGAAAAGTACATATACGCTGTTAACAAAACATACGCACAAGGATTTATTTATGTTAACACTCTTATGCTACTCATCAAATTTTTAAATAACATACACAAAGACATATACAAGTATGTTAGCTTGTATTTTAAGTATTGAATATATGTGTATGAAATAAAAATGAGTTTATAATATGCACACACGTACACATTAACATATATATAAAATAAATACAAAGTATGCTTATATTATCCTTTTTAATATTTCAATAACATGTTATAGTAGCAAAAAGCTGAGTAGAAAGCAAAATGAAAAAAAAAAACTAAAAAACAATATTTACCGCATTATATCCCTGTCGGAAATATCTCAATACATTCATACATATAGACATCCTGGAGAAGTGCGTTTACTAAGAAATAATGTTAGAATGTGAACGGTCTTATGATTTCGGAAAAAAGCATAATGTCTATCAAGTCTCAGTCTTTTTCCGACTGGGATACTCATATACTTAGCAGTATTGCAGAAGAAGAAAAAACTGTTTTTAGAATACAAAACAAGAGGATTAATAATACAAGTAATACAAAATATACAAATACACGTGCACATGTATTCTACTGATTAATATTTTGTTTTGGAATTTTGTTTTCTTAGAAAATCAACTTTTTATTAAATATTGACTTCAAAAAATTCATTGTCATTCCATATTGAACATCTTGAAAGTACAGTAGCCTATAAAAGTTCATCATAATGTTGGTAATTGTAAAAATTTTATCCCGAAAGGTACTTTCTTGATATTATACTTTTTCAAAATAACCACTATGAAAACTATGCTTTGTGAAATCCCTTAAAACACCAAAAGTATCGAATTCAAAACCTTAAAAAGTTCCATAAGAGTAAAAAAGTACCAAAAAGCTTAAAAATACGAAATAAGTACCACATTGGAAGTCTGATACGGAAGTGTTGGGCTACAATTTAAATTTACACATGTGATTAGGAAAAAACAAGTTTTTGTAATTTATTACAGCATTCGATCTTAGTATTAGGAATACCAAAGACAACATCTAGATGAGTGTAGGTAAAGCTTATTTCCAAGGATCATCTTCTTCATTTTTAAACATTTTCTAGGATTTGATTCTAAGATTCTTTAGTATTTACCTTGAAAATATAACTTATGTATATCAAATTCGTATATTGGTTATAATTCTTATATATTTTCAAGCAGGATTAAAATTTGATTCACATAAGTGCATGAAATTTTTCAAAATTTCATAAAGAAATTTAATGTTAGAAATATCAAATAACATCATTAGTTTCATGTAACTTGTACAACATATATTACAATTATTTTTGTTGAATATGTTGAACTAACATTTTGTGATTTGAGCAGGTGTAGCATAATGAATATAAAATTGTTATTTTTGGAAAACATTTCATTATTCGAATATTTAGAATTTGAGTTTCCGACAAACACATAATGTGCTTTAATTGGTCAAGCCCGATTATATCATACCCTACTTCACTGTATGCATGCTGCAGTAATGTAACTACTTGTCGTTACCAATTTGAAGAGCTTTTGCCTGTGTCTTAAACCCAGACTTCTTTAAAAATGCGAAACTTACTCACACATTTAAACAATTTATACCGGAAGAACATATGTTTGAGGGCTAGGTGAAATAATGAACAGATCATAATCATTTTCTATCTGCGGTTTGAGAACTAAATAATAATTTGTGCCAAAATTCATCAAAATGACATTGGAATTGTAAACTTACACATTTTTTCAATTTTGTATATTTTGACATTATTCTGTGAACAAATTTTTAGGGGCACATAAGTTAAGATCAATAAAAGCGTTAAACTGCTTTAAATTGCACACTTATATAAGAGAGTTATGTATTCAAAACCCAATTCTGGGAGATATATTTGTATGTGGGCTAAATGAAATCGATTCGGAAACACATTCAAAGTCAAAATGTGTACTTACAGGTGGGTTTCCGGATTTTGTTCTATGTTACAAACATTCGTACGAACGCCTAACACCCTTTCTCCTATGGGAGGTGCAATTACAAATATAACATGGTAACTTTTTCGATACTTGAAAAGATTTGATCTAAGCCGTGAGAAAATTTTCAAATTATAATTTATGTTATTTCGATTTCATTTCTATACTTGTATTGATATAAACATGAGTTATGGAGTTTGTATTTACATTTCGAGGTATTATTTCAGAGCTGTACGAGTATCTTTATATGAATGTGTTATTCTTGTAAAATTTTTAACAGAACTGAACAGAAAAAACAGAAGCTGAGTAATAGTGAAAATTTAGCTACCTGAATATGAATCTAGTTTTCGTTTGAATTTATTTTAAATTTAACAAGTACATTTAACAAATACGAGGTTGTCAAGTGTAATTAATAAGAAATATTTTATGAAAATCTCAATAATTTATGAAATCGTAAACATTTTTATGACTTATTATAGCTTCATTATGTTAAAATTATTTTAAGATTTGTATGCGAATGTCATAACCCAAAGTTGCAGACTACAAATAACAATAAAATATCTGTGGCGAAACATTTAGAACCTGCCTCGTAAACATGTCAGATGAAATTTATTATTTTTTTTTTTCTCAGTGAACATGTACGTACTTTCATCATATACATATGAAATGAGTGTAGAAATAAGTATGTATATATATACACACACACAACTATATACATGAACGTGTTAGTTAGTTAGTTTATTTATTTATTATTTTATGTTTGTGTGTGATTATCAAGCCAACAAATACATTTGCGCTTCATCAAAAATAAACATCATCATAAAATATGTAAACGTAATTTTTGTTTTTTAAGCTTTATTTATTTTTTTGCTTCCCAGTTTTTAGCTGCTGTTGTCTTTTGCCATATAACTTTTTTTCTGTTTCTTATTTAATATTTTTCGGTGTTCCATTTTTTCTTTTTTTTTTCAAATTTTTTTGGCAACAAGCAACAGGAAATTTCGTTTGTATAAAAACTACGTTCTTACAATTCACAATTCACACTTAAAACGAAAAACGCTTGTACTAAAATATCTAGCAGCTAGTGTATCGTAACTGTAGTATGTCTGTCTTTCGGTCCGTTCTACTGTATGTTTGTATGTATGTTATTCAACTTCATCTAATACATATTAAAACCATAAAGTTTCTTTTAACAAAGTGTTAAGAGTTGTTATTATAAAGAAAAAAGAAATGAAAATTATATGTATGTATAGTAACAAAAAGAAGAAAACATTATTGTTTATTTATGTATATGTTTACTTTTTTATATAGAATATATGATGTCTTTGTATGCATGTACAATTTCAAGGTTTGTATGTATGTAAAATATATTTAAGCTAATATGGCTTTTAAATTTACGTTTTTTCTTTTTTTCCATTTTTCATATTTCATATAAATTTAATTTAAAAGAAAATTTATTCTGTTTTATATTTTATCACAAATGTAAACAAAAATGATGAAGATTTACTTTTGTTTTTGTTTTTTTTTTTTCATCTTGATTTTTTACTTAGCAAATCTTGTTTAAAATTCATTTTCAAAGAAACATATTTCTAAGTATGTGTTTTAGTAAATATTTCACAAAAAAGAGAAGAATAAAAAAAACAGATTTTATTGCTGTTAAAATATCACATAAAATCTATATAGTATGACATGCATAAAGATACAGACGACAAGCCATCAAATATAAATAAGAATTTTAAGTAAATTATTTATATCAATTTATTTATGTTTTTTCAAGTTTTAATCAAATTCACGCTTAAAAAATAAAATAAATAAAAACAAAACCTGTCATATATGCAACTTTCAGTAGAAGAAAATTTGATTATTTTAAATTTATGGAATTAAATGTGGTTTTAAATTTTTCTAAAAGCTGCAATTTTTTTAGGTAAACACTTCTTCTAATATTTAAATTTGATCAAATTGTTTTAATTATACCCACCATCAAAAATGGGGGTATATTGGGTTTGTCATTTCGTTTGTAACATGTTAAAATATTCGTTTAGAAATCCTAGATTCTAAGTCGATCAAGGTGTTCGTCCGTCTGTCTGTCTGTTGAAAGCACGATATATCGCATCGGATGAATTAGGAGGACCAAATCTTTCTTAATATTTCTCTTAAATTGGTTTGTTTGGTATTGATAATGGGTGAATAAGGATGTTATGGAACAAAAACCCGTAAAAATCCTTAAATTTAGAGCATTTTAGTACATAATATGAAACGGATGAATGTACAAAGATGAAGTATAAGGTAAAATATAGTAACGGGAAACTAAGATACAAAAAATAGGCGTGACCGCTTTCGCCCACTTATAAAAATTATGCTTTTTTAAGCATATTTCGTTTTAAATATGAAAGGGAAGAACGTACAAAGATGAAATTTTAGACTGACTGTTAGATAGAAGGAAGAATATCAAAAAATGGGCGTGCCCCGCCCACCGATGAAATTGATGCATCGCGAAGAAACTTGAACAAAAATATATTAAATATACTTTAATATATTTTGATGGTGGATATTAAAGATTCGGCCAAGCCGATTATAACATTCTTACTTGTTTTAAAATATTTTTCTTAATCAAACATTGTTTTACATTTGAAAATCTAGACGATTTTCAATTTATATTGAGTCTTATAACAGTACTGAATTAGCAAACTGTGAAAATTTGTTAATATGATAAACACAAAGTAACAAAATTAAACTTAGTATTTTTTATACAACGTATGAGTAAAATTTACAAATTATTACTCATACGTCGCTGGAGGTTTAACAGTTGACTGCTCGGCAATGTATTTACTAAAAAAGTAGCATGGTTGCAACGAAAATGGGATTTTATTTAAAAGAAAGTTAAATTTGACTAAATCTCAATGGTAAACTTCCTAAAAAGAAAAAAAAAACTGATGTATTCTTTATGTATACTGATACCATGTTTTTAAATTGAAAAATCCAGTTTTTGGAGATATAAATTTTTTGAAAATTCCTTAGGTTAAACCAAATACAATATTATATATCAAGAGTATTTTAGTCTACATTCTCATCATGATTCTAATGTCTAATATTCCCATAAATGTTTGAAAATTAAATAACATTTGCAATGAAATTGAACAGTTAGTTTTTAGTTATTACATTATATCTCATTTAAAAACATTTGCTAGTTTAACAACTCTTTATGTTAAAGAAGACATAAAGTCGAAGTTTGGATTTATATAGGCACCTACCTTTACGGCTTTATTCCAGAGTAGTCTTAACTCCGGCTAACTACAATGTGCCTACCCTTGCATAACAGACTATTACACCTGAGTTCCAATTCATCCAAGTTTTAGGACAAAATGGGCACATACATGATCGGGTAAATTACTATGCGTCAGAAATCGCCCCTGTGTGGTCTTTCCACATAGTTAGAAATTGATCAGCTTCGCTTTCCTCCTTGCTAAGGTTTTGAGACTATCTAGTATTACATAAATACATCTACGACAGTAAAATCCTACCACTACTTGATCCCTGGTTTAGAGGGACCACACCAACAAAACAATTAAGAATATTATATTCGGCTTTTTATGGGCAGACGAAAAAATGGGCGGGTCAC
>JACGTJ010002416.1:36220-51182 GCA_014858695.1 Chrysomya rufifacies | reverse complement strand
GAACTGAACTAGAACTAAACTAGAACTGAACTGGAGCTGAACTAGAAATAGGACTAAACTAAAACTAATCTGGAAAATCAGTTAACTAGAAGATTTACACTAAAGTAAAAAATATATAAATCATAAAAATATATAAAATATTTCTCAATTTGTTCTCATTTTAAATATTTTTCATTATACTTTATTTATAGCTATTGGTAACAATGAAGCGGCAATGCGTTGTTATGTTAATGCTTTAGTAACTGGGACAGATTACTGTAACATTCCTTTGCAACGAAATGTAGCCGATGATTACATAATACGTAAAATGATAAGATGTTCATCCAATTTAGGTTGTCATATGCAAGCGACAGTTTTATGTCAGGTAAGACATACATATAAGTATTTTTCAGATTTTAGTCAAAATAAAAAAAATTTATGGATATTTTTATACTGAAATCTTCACAAAATGTTAGTGGTTAATGTTTATTTCTTTTTCTTTTTATAAATTTTAGTTTTTAGAAGAAATAGATTATGGCATTGTCTTTAAAAATCTCACTGAAAAGTGTTCCAATTTTACTGACGCCATGGATGCGTATTACAATTGTATTTGGGATACCACTTTATTGGAATTTATCATTAATCTACATGCCAAAAAGGGTGAACATAGCAGAAAGTTAGAAGCGGTAAAAATAATCTTATAATAAGTTAAAAAGTGTTTTTCTTTTTAAATCTTTTTATTTTATTGTTTAATTTTAGATTTCCATTATGGGTACTTTGGAATTGAATGCCAATAATAATGATGAAATCAAACGTGAAGCAGCCTCTATTAGAAAATCTCGCTTTCTTAGGGCTTTGGCAAAACAGTATTTACTTTAAGACTCAAAACATTTAATTATTTTGTTTTGATTTTTTTATAATAAAACAATAGAATAAAAGCAAATTATGTTTTGCAAAAAAAATTAATATTAATTATATATCCTTACATATACCTACATTTACTTTACTTAGGGCGCCTGCCTCTGTTACTGTTGCCACCAGCAGCTTTAGCTTTCTTTTGATTTGCATTTTTCTTATCATCAACGGCTTTGCGTTTGGGTGTGCCTGTTGAGGGCAACACTTTGAAAAAACTATCAAGTCGTCCTTGAGTTTGAGTTTGTTTAGATTTAAGTATTTTTTTGGCTCCGGATCGTACTCGATCTTCACTAAATTGTCTATCGCCACATAAAAACTTGACCAAACCTTCTTCATCAGGTTCGGTCCATTTAAACTACGGAAATGAAATGTATCAATAAATTTCAATCAGGAGTACTATATTTATAAATACTTACCTCTAAATCCGTAGGATCTTTTACTTCTGGAGTTATAAATAGCTGACGAGCCACATCATAATTCCAATTTTCTGGTACTGAATATTTTTTACGATCAATATTCTCCAAAATTGTTTCTATGTCACGATAGCTATTCATTAATTCAATAGCACGTTTGGGTCCTATACCCTTAATGCCTTCACAATAATCGCAACCCAACAATATACAAAGATCTATAAATTCTTTGCTAGTTAGACCAAAACCATCTAAAACCTTATTGTAATTTATCTCCTTAACTGGCATTTTACGTGCTTCACTAAATGTTAAGTGACGCAGTAAGACTGTTGAACCAAATGTTAAAGCATCCATATCCTCTGTAGCAGTAGCATAAACTTTACCAGATTTAACTAAAGCTGCACACTGGGCTTCTGCTTCACAAGGTGCATCTACATAGGGTACTCCCATAAGTTTTAATAATTCTTTGGCTTCATTTGCATGTTCTTTGGTTACACGCACCAAACGCCTATTGAATTTATCAATATCAGCTTCATTACCAGCCTCTGTTGCAACTTGCAAAGCTTTTTGTGCCTCCTCACGTCTTTCGGCTCTTTTGGCCAGTTCTCCAGACTTCAAATCTGGTGGCTTACCATCGAATACATATATTGGCTTAATGCCATTATCCAGAAGGCGAATTGTACGATAAAACATACCCATTAAGTGTGATGTAGTTTCGCCATCCACAGACGTTAATTGGGCACCTTCAGCTCTTACGGCTATCAAAAATTGATACAAACACATGGACGCATCAATGGCGACTTTGCGCCCAAAATAATGTTTTATTTCGCCTTCCTTAATAGCCTGTGGACAAACGTCGGCTATTAATTTTGAAAGGCCTAGAATTCCCA
This sequence comes from Chrysomya rufifacies, assembly GCA_014858695.1. Lineage (NCBI taxonomy): Eukaryota > Metazoa > Arthropoda > Insecta > Diptera > Calliphoridae > Chrysomya > Chrysomya rufifacies. The sequence continues at coordinate 48,988 of JACGTJ010002416.1, read as the reverse complement.
TGGCAGCAAATTTTTCAAATTAAAAAAATTAATAGAAATAAATTTTTAGCACAAACCGACACCGCGAAATTTTTTGCACGCACGACGAATGGCGGGATCTTCGATTTTTTTGTTTACAATGTGAAACAAGGTTGCCACTGCAAAAAAATATGTAACATTTGTAATTCACCAGAATTTAAAAACCGAAGTGAATAATCATCCAAAATTTTAATTTACGAGTAAAAAAAAAGTAAATTTTTATAAAACTTATTTTAAATGAAGACATTTTTATAATATTTTATAAATATTGATAAATAAATATATATTTTCGCAAACCTACCAAAACGTTTTTCAACTATAACGATGGCAACGCTACTTATTTTTGCAATTATAAATAATTCACAATAGATTTAAAACTGAAGTGGTGAAATATTTCTTAAGTTGTCGTGGCAACATTGTAATGAAATATTTTATAATACAACTTCGGATTTACGTTATTTTTAACCGTCCCACATTTTTCGTAATAGTTGGCTCCGGCTTTCGGAAAAGTATATGTATTGAACAAACTTAGCAATACAAATGACTACAAGACGGACTTGACTTGCTTCAAAAAACCTTAAGTCTGATATCAAAAAAGTATAATTGTGTATTTGAATTAGTACACTGAATGAAAAAATATTCCATTCAGACATTAAACCGGTTACATTGATAATTCTTCATTAATGTTATGTAAAATTTCATCAATTATAAGAATTATGTCAATAACTTTTTATAACGTTTAACAGATTCATTGTAAAAATGCAAATTGATTTATTTTTACATTAAACAAGGCATAGTGTTTCAGATTTAATTATGTATTATTTAATAAATTTCCTGAAAAAAATTTTTATTTTATTGTTTTCAAAATATATTAAAAATTTAATGAAATATAATGGAACTTACGGAATAGTTTCACTGAAATCTTTTTTAAAAAATTTTTGGTAGAAGTAAGAGAACACGGGAGAAGTAAAACCGACTCTTAAAATAAAATCTTAGTTAAGATGCTATCAAATGAAAACTTAAGTAAACAGCCGATAATGCTTTTATATAAAATTACTGATTTTTATTGTTAATGAAAAGTACCATTCAACAATATTACTCCCTTACATATATTACACAAAAATACAACCCTGCTCTAGATACAAAACATAAAACGAAATAAATGGTAGAGAAAAAGAAAATAAGACGAAGAAAAAGTAGTGAATTTTTTTATTTAGTTGAGTATTTTCCATAAGCATGTCGGCTGACGGTGAAAAAGATAAAACCATTGAAAATATGGTATGTAATTAATAGAAAATTGCAGAAAAAGTGCAAATAAAGTGTGACCAATCGATGGAACTAGAAAATTTGTGATTATAATTACGATAATTGGTGAAATTTTCCGAATAAAAAATTCGAGCGCGTCACATCGCTGAAAAGGAATCTCCCAAAAAAATTTACACAACGACGTTTTTTTTTTCGTTCATCTTAACATTATTATAAGCTTTCTTTTTTCCTCTTCATCTATTTCTCATTGTATATAAACATGGCGTCGGTCCATTTTTCCACCGTGTTTTGTGTGTTTTTGTTCGTTGTTTTTTTCACTGTTCATCATAACGAAATGCATGCATTTGTATTGCGTGTGTAAGTTTATGTGTATGTTTATTATGAGCGCGGCATTGGGCGAAATGATTAAAAGAAAATAATGAAAAAATTGGAAAAATAAGTGCGCCGTTTAAGTTAGTTAAATTCGCGAATAGAGATTTGCATGCGTGTCAGTGTTGCCAAATGCATTATGAGTTTTATTAGAAATAAGTTTCGTTAGGAAATAAATGTAATTATTATACAATAATAAATTAAAATTGATTTAATATAAATGAAATAATAATTTTGCTCATAAAAAAACATGGTGTGTTGAAAGTTGTTGATTCCTATTAGAAACAAAACTACAGATAAGATTGTAAAGAATTGCGGCAGAAAAGAAAACAAACGAAAAACAAAAAGTTGAATAGCGGTACAATGTGGAAATAACACATACATGTGTACAGATGTGTGTGCTTAGGGAACAGAACAGTGTTGCATTTCTTCTAATCTAAAAATAGAATTATTTAAACAAAACTGCCATATATTATTTTTATTTCTATTTACATATTTAAGTTACCAGATATGTTTTTGTTTTCTAGATTTTTTTTTATAAAAAAAACTTTACTTTTTTCAGGAAACGGATAAAAGCGAAGAAACTACAAAAGTTACAGATGTAACGGAAGAAAAATCTAACGAAAATGATAAGAAATCAAATGACGATATTGATGGTGATAAAAAATCTTCAGCTGATACTGAAGCTGTAGAAGATAAAACTAATAATGAAACTGGTGCACAAAACAAGGATGATGACGATAAAAAACCTAAAGAAGATGAAAGTAAGTTAACGTTGTTTTGAAAATATTTGAAATTATTGTATTTCAATCATCTCGGTTAATAGAATTGCTCTGATATAGCATTTTAATATATATTTTAATAATTTTCATACTTATCTATTTTGAAATTAAAAAAGCTTAACTTTATCGTGATCAACGTTGCAAAATCCCCCTGTGTTTCTTCATTTTAATTTTCATCTAATTGGAAATTGAGTTCGAAAAATACTTGCCGACATGTTGAACTTAAACGCTTATAGCTTGGAACGTGTAACAGAGAATCAAAAACTCTCAACTCTTAATATACAGAGTTATTGTCCATTTATAAATTTAAAATTTATTAAATTTTTTGTGTTATGGCTACTTTTAAAGATTTGGTAAATCTGGTAGCATATTTGTTCTGGTTGTAAAGAAATTTATGTAAAACAAATGGAATGGAACATTGTTTAATATACAAATTTGTGCTCATGGTTCTTGACCTTGCTTTGGTCGAGTTGGTTAGACACTTTGTACTTTTAAATTTTGTTAGATGTACCGAGTTCAAATCCCTGCTGTTGTAAAGATCCCCACGGAGGAAAAAAACAAAATTTTTCCCTTGGTATTTGTTCATGCTTAATCTTAATTTACTTGGATTGAGTTCAGTAAGAACCAAGGTATATCAAAAATTCACTATTCATGGTTTATTCGTGTCCATATCAGGCATATAAACTTTCCCAAGGGTGAAGATAACTTTTTTCTAACATTAACATACAGTTATTGTTGTTATAATAATAATAATAATAATAATAATAATAATAATAATAATAATAATAATTATTTTTCAAAATTTATTATTATTATTATTATTATTATTATTATTATTTTTTTTTAGAAAAATCCGATGATGTTGCAGAAAATAATAAATCATCAAATGATAAAGAAGATGAATCTAAAAAAGATGAACCTAAAAAGTCAAATGATGTTAAAAAAGATGATTCCGCTGATGAAAATGATACGAGCAAAAATGGTGATGTAGACACAAAAAATGAATCTAAAAAGGAGGAAGATGATGGTGACAAAGAATCTAAGGAAGATGACGAAGAAGAAGAAAAAGAAGAAAAGATTACAGAAGTCGCCGAAGATGATGAAAATGTTGTAGCTTTAGCTGAAATTGATAAAATCAATGAAAATATTAATAAGACTAGAGTAGATGGTTTGCAAACATTGCACGCGGTAAGTTTTAAGAAAACAAATTAAAAAACAATGAAGTTATAAATAATTAAAAATTTACTGTGTATATTTTTTTTGTTTAGATATGTTTTGGAACTCAAGGTAAAAATAATGTTGTTAAAAAGAATTTACGTTCTTTTGCGGGCTTTGAATTTGAAAAAGATTCAGCAGAATATAAAAAGAAATTTGAATCAATCAAAAAAGTTGATCTTAAGCAATTGAAAAGTATTTGCGATATTCTATCGTTAGAACGTAAAGGTTCTAAAGAAGAAGCAGCAAGTCGTATTCTTAAATTTCTTATGGAACCAGATGAATCACTGTGTGTAGAAGCAGCACCGGAAGATGAAGAAATGGATGAGGATGATGAGATGCAAGAAGAGGAAGAAGAGGAGGAGGAGGAAGAACCAAGTGAGGATGAAAAACGTAAAAGCAAGTCAAGTGGCAGATCTGGCGGTAGATCAACATCTGGTCGTCCTCGCCGTGCTACAGCAGGCAAAAGTTAGTATAATTGATTGTTAAACGCAAAATTAAAGGAAATAATTAATTTGATTCTCAATTAGAAATGTCTGCATATGTCGACTTCTCTAGTTCAGATGAAGATGCACGCAAAGTAATACCTGCTAAACGAAGACGAAATGATGATTCCGAATCTGGTTCTGATGTAAGTATTTTTTTTTTAATTATTATTTACCATATTAAATATAAATATATATTGTTTATAGTATAATCCCTCTGGCAACTCAGACTCTGATGGTGGTAAGGGACGTAAAGCAGCAGCAGCTGCAGCTCGAGGTGCACGTGGAAGGCCAGCTCGTAAATCGCGTAGAAGAAACTCTGATTCAGAAGAAGAATCTGAATTATCTGAAGCCGATAGTGATGTAAATTTATATTTATTTTAGAAGTGTATTTTTTAGTGATAATTATCAAATAATTTTTCCAGGCTGCTCCCAAACGTAAGCGACCATCAACAGGTGCTGGTAAACGAGGACGTCCTGCTGCTTCACCTCGTGGCCGAGGACGTGCTGCTGCTAGTAAATCATCGCGCAATAAACGTAGAGGTAAAGATACGGAGAGTGAGGAAGAAGATGTATCCGAAGATGAAGATGAAGAAGAGGAAATGTCCGATTTGGGTAGTGAAAAAACTGAGGTAAAATTTAGTTTGTTTTAATTAATAGTATATACTCAAAAACATTTTCAACTTTTAGGAGGAAGAGAAATCGAGTAAGAAGAGTAAGAAACCTGTAACACCTGCGAAAAATAATAAAGCCAATAATAAAACTCCTTCAAAACGTAAGTATTAATTTTAAGGAACTAGAACTGAAGTAAATCTTAACTAGAACAGAACTATAACTGAAAATAACTGGAACTAACTAGAAGGAAATTAGATCTGATTAGAACTACACTGGAATTAAACTGGATTTAAACTTGAATTAACCTGGAACTGAACTAGAATTTCATTAGAATTAAACCTGAAGAGAAATTAATACTAAACTATAATTGAAGTAAAACTTAATGCAAAAAACTTATAACTGAATTAGAATCGAACTAAAACCTTTAACGTAATTACAACTAAATTAGAAGTGATCACGAACTGAATTTAAACTGAACTACAAATGAGTAAGCTGTAACTCAACTAGAACTAAACATCTCAACTTGAACTCTACTACAATTGAACAATAACTTATCTAAAACAAAATAATTATTCATCGTTTATCTTTCTATAGCAGCTGGACGTCCTAAAAAATCTAAAAAAGAATCATCTGAAGATGAAAAGGATGAAAGCGATGAGGATGAACCTTTAAATAAAAAGGGCAAAGCTTCATTCCCTACGGTAAGTTTTAAATTTAATTAATGCTCCAAAAACCATTCCTTTCAGTTCAAAACCACTTCTCGGGGCGATTAACCATATCTATTAATGTAAATGTTTTATTAAAAACTGGGATATATTTTTCTTTTTAATAATTCAATATTTTCTTCAGTCTTACAAGCATATGAAATTTGTTAAAATTTTAAGAAAAACCAGTCATTATTTTTTGAAAAATCTGTATCAGGTTTTTTTAGCAAGAAATTTGGAAAACCTATCTCAAAATATTAATAGAATTTCCATCTACATATTTCATAGTCTGTTACTGAAGTTTTCTCCATTTTTTTTTTTTTTTATTAATATGCAATTTCAAAGTTAATCAATATATTTTTTATACCCTTCACTTATAGTCATATATATACCCTATAAGTTTGTCATTCCGTCTGTAAATTCTACATTTTTCATCTGTTCTGAATTGTGGGTTCAAAGAAAATCGAATTATGCATGTCCGTCCGTCCGTCCGTCGTTTGGTATGTCGTTTATGAAGGCCCCCGATCATAAAGTTTTACACTATATAAATCAAATCATTCCTTAGGGTCATGAGAATTTTGCTGTTTAAATTTGGCAGAATCCATTCACAAATGGCCTTGAATATCATAAAAATACGTTATTGTTAATTATTTCAAAATTGTTGGCCTATATGTTTTACGGAGTTTGACCCTCCATAAATCGATAGTATGTATTTTTCCTAATTTTGGTTTTTTAAATTAAATCTGCTTATAAATAGTCCAGTTATTGCCAAATTTAATTTTATTTATAATAGTTGTTTTTATTTTACTAATAAAAACCACACAAACAAACACACCAGCTTACCCCAAATCTTTGTTATGAATTTGTGAAGCCGTTATAAAAGATAGACTTCATTATTTCACTGAATATTTTATTGATTTTTGGAAGATTTTTCTGTTTTACTGGATTCGACTAAATTCTTTTGTATAAGCCAACTTTTTCTCTAAATTCTTTTGTATAAGCCAACTTAAGTGAAGAGTATATACGATTCGGTATTGCCGAATATAGCGATCTTATTCAGGCCGCATTTAAGGCAATTGGTTCAGTCGTAACCAAATCTAAGCTGGTGAGTGCAGTTTTACACTTTGCGAAATAATAGTTAATCGAACAGTGAGACTATGCTTGATCCCGGGCCATAGCGATATTGTAGGCAACGTAATTGCAGATAAATAGGCAAGAATGGTCTCAGAGATGGATATCTTGAATTGTAAAGGCGAGGTTTTACTTCCATTAGGCTTCTTCTTCAAGACGATCAAGAAACCGGCTATAAACAACTCTAAACAGAAATGGAGACAATTCTAACTACAAAATTTCAAGGGCAATATGGTCACCACTGAACGCTGCTAAGTCTAACTTACTACTGAGTATGGACATAGGAAGTCTACGAAAAGTCTATAGGTATTATCACTGGTCATTGTGCAATAGACGTAATGAGAACCAAGGAAGTTGATGAAATTAGAATTAGTTTGAACATATCCCTATTTGGATGCCAATTCCTAGTAGATCTCGAAGTTATTGGGCTTTAGGATCTTAATAGCATTAGAGGATTACTGCTAGGCCTAGACTGGTTATTCGAACTTAGATAGTGTAGAGTCTTTCTATTATATTTTCTTTTGGTTCTATAATACCTCTAGTTAAAAACTTTTCTAATCTTCCTAACTTATCTAATAGTCCTATTATCTATTCTTTTGAAGGGATCACTATGGACCCGCATGTGTCTCCGTGAGTAGATGTTACCGTTAGTGGCAATGCCCTTTTCAAATCTACTTGTTTTTACTAAAGTTTTTTTCTAGTTGGAAATTAGGTTAATTGCTTACTTAATTAATGAAAATTATACAAATTCATTTGTTTAACTGTTTCGTTTATGTATTAATAATATAAATTGCATAATTTTTTTTTATTTCTTCTATTATAGGATGAACAAATTCGTGCTTATGTTAAAGAAATTTTAGATAAGGCTAATCTGGAAGAAATAACCATGAAAACTGTATGCAAACAAGTTTATGCTAAATATCCAGATTTTGATTTAACAGATAAAAAGGACTTTATTAAAGCTACAGTTAAAGCGGTATGTATATATATTTTTTTAAAAATTGATATAATAAATTTAAATTAACAAAATATATTCTTATATATTTTCAGTTAATTGCTGCTTAAAAATAAAAAAACACACCTTGCATCTCTTTTAATTTTGAATGAATCCTGTTTTAATTTTATCCTTTTTTTGAATTGAAAAGAACCAAGCAACAACCAACAACAAACTTTTTGTATAAGTTTTTTATTTTTCATTCTTTCTTTCTTTAGTTCTTTTCTTATTTTAGTTTTAAAACCTAACAAACTACTGTGTACGTGTGCAAATACAACAAAATGTTGTCTAATTTTTTTTTGAAAATGATACATTACATTATATAAATATTAATAATATTAATTATAATAACAATAATCCACTTTTACAATTTAGGTTAGTTAAACAAACCGTAATCATATATGACTTTTTATTATCTTTAAATATAACAAAAAAAAATTATATTTTTTTTTTCATTTTCTCTAAATTTTTATTATAACTTTAAATTGTGTTTGAACAGAGAGGATTTATATACATATTAAAAAAATTTGTATTATTTCGTCACTATTTTTTTTACATTTATGGAAATGTATATTTAAAAAAAAGAAAAAACAAAAGAAAAAATAAATAAAATAAACAAAATCTAAAGAAAAATAAAAAACCAACCATTCTAAAATATATAAAAACTAAAGTAAAAGAAACAAGTAAGAATGCTATACTCGGCTATGCCGAATCTTATATACCCTTCACTTAAATTGGCTAACACAAAAGAAAAAGTCCTTCAAAATTAGCCTATTACGTTCCCTGTTCCAGATGGTTGCATTAGGTTAAATGTTGCACCGAAAAATCCTACAAAAATCATTAAAAATTTCTGTGAAACAATGAAGTTTCTATCTTTTATAGCGGCTTCACAAATCCAAATAAAAGATTTGGTTGGGGTAATATGATGTGTTGGTATGTGTGATAAAAGATTTGGGGTAATGTGATGTGTTTGTATGTGTGGTCTTTATTAGGAAAACAAGTCCATAGAACATAGTATATAAATAGTCGAAACATTTTAAAGTATATCAAAATAAGGATTTCTTTTTTAAATATCTTGGCCATTTATTAATGGTTGCTGAATATTTAAATAGCAAAATTCTGGCGACCCTTAGAAATAGTTTGATATCTTGGCCATTCTGCCAAATTCTGGCGATCCTAAGAAATAATTTGATATACATATTGTATAACTTTATGATCGGGGGCCTTCATAAACGACATACCAACCGACGGACGGACATGCATATTTCGATTTTATGATCAAAGATCAAAAATGTTGAAATTACAAACTGAATGACAAATTTATATATACCCTATCACTATAAGTGAAAGATATAAAAAGTTACAAAATGAAACAAAAGAAAATAAAGAAAATTAGTTAAATGCAAACTTTTCTTATGCTAGACAAAATTTACTTTTTTCAAATTTATTACACTTTTTTAATGAAAAAAAAATCCCAAACAACTTTATAAGTATTTTTTTTTCTTCTAACAAACCTGCTGAAATCTGGTAGAAATTCATAAGGGAATAAAATTATTTTGGTTGCAAATTTTTTACATTCTTTTTTAGGGATTTATTATTAACGCCTTAACTTCATGCCACGACCTTTAGTTAAGCCAGTAATTTTTATTTCAATTATTTTTTTGTACTTATTCATTAGTAAGAACATGAGCAACTAAAGAATTTTATTATTTTTTAGACTTTGAAATAGTTGGCTTTTGCCAAACGGTAATACAAGTTAAACTAAAGTATTTGACCAGAGTTACTTACTATAAGATATTTTAGCCTAACGAATTCAAGAGAAAGCCATTTTAAGAGCATTTTTTCCAAAAACACTAAAATTCATGAGAAAAAATCCTTAGTTTGCCTCAAGGATTCTTTTAAAATTTTTTACTAATTGCTTTGGCTTATGTCCTTTTGATAAAATATACATAGTTCAGAGATTATATTCATTCAAATACATAGTTTCTAGTTATTAGGCTGGGATTCTATTTTTAAGATTTTCAATTACTAAGTTAAAAAATAGTTTTTTTTTCTTTCATATGAACAGAATGAATAAAATTAGATTTATAGTTTTATTAGAAATATTTTTATAATTAACTTAAAGGATTAAATTTTAATTCTTAATGGAATTTTAGTGCAGTGATTCCATCTGTTGATATTTAAAACTTAATGTTTAAACATATGATATAAAATCTTAATTAAATAAAGAAAAAAGTTGATGAATAATGATATAACTTATAAGGATGAGGTGCGGATCAAATACATTTTAATCAACTTTACACTGTAGAGTAATAGACGATGGAAAATTGATAACAGTTTCGATTTATGTGGGCACCTACATTGATGGTCTTCTCATACAGTGTTCTTAACGCAAGGTAAATACAATGCGCCCTATTATCACACCAAGCAAAAGTGTCTGTTATAGCTGAGTAATTAAACAGATGACGCACGTACATAATTAAAATAGAAACATGAGTATCAAGAATATATGCTAATTCGCACAACCAACTAATGGCCGTTAGTACTAATAGCACGTATAATTAACTTTTTTTCATTTCTTGACAATAAGTTTTCGACTCATAAACGGAAGTTTTCAAATCCATTACATCATGTGCTTTGTTGATCAACTTGACACCTATTCGATTACATTTTGGTACCGAAGGAATGAGATGTTTACACTTTACGTTTTAAAACATTGTTTTCGTATTGTATCAATACACTTTTGACACTATGATATCATTTTAGGACCAAATATAGGTCTAAAGCAGACAGACATACAGACAGGCATATATAGATAAATTGAATGAGAATATTATTAGGAGCATTTTAGCAAAAATCTTATTATTTTTCATAATAACATTTTGAATTTAATCTAAGTGGTCTGATAAAACTGAAATATATTTTTGACAAATTTCGACTCTTTATCTCGTTCCTTATGATCTTGACCATGCTTTTTACATACAGAGAGGACACAGAGGAAGTGCAGATCGCAACTCTGGAGATATTTTGATGAAATTTGATTTGAATACCTATTGAAAATGGTTAGAAACGGACTATTTTTTTTTTTTTTTAATAGCTCCCATACAAAGTGCTTTAATAAAATATAGATCGCAACCCTTGAGATATTTTGATGAAATTTGATTTAGTATAACGATGATACCTATTAAAAATGGTTAGAAACGGACTATTTTTTCAAATAGCTCCCATACAAAGTGCTTTCCGAGAAAAATATTTTGTTACTCATAAATTTGCTAATATTTCTCTAAAATTTAATGAAATTTGTGGCATATGATTTCATTATTGGCCTTTACTTATACGTCATTTTTCATTCTTCTCTCTGAATGAGGTCTAAGCTTCATAAAATATTAAAATATGAGGGCTTTTGGATTTAGTCTATAATTTGAAATTGAAATTTGTGAAAAATTATTATTTTAGTAAAAGAACGAATCTTATAGAAGTAAGTCATGATACATACATTATTTCACCTAAGGCCATGCAATGGTATCGACCTGGTTAATTCTTACTTGTTTTAAAACACATTTTGAAAAAAGTTTTCAAACTTTAATTATTAAATTTCATAATTCAAATTAATTTTTAACCAAAGAAAAATTTCAAACTTTATAATTTACTAAGCTCTTGGTAAATGCAAATATAAAACTAATGTTTACATACGAAAATTATCAAATAATTTAAATTCTTTAAGTTAATTATATTTACATAAAATATTATATAGTTTTTGCAATTATATTTCAATTTATATAGAAAATTTAATATAATTTTGTTTACATTTTCAACAAATTACCTCGACAAAAGAAGAAAATTTAAATCCATACTGTGTGTCTTACAAGTATAAAAACTATAGATATTGTATTTCTAACCACAAAATAAGAAAATATATTCAAGATATTTTACGGAAATGTCATTTGTACAAATATACGGAATAACTAGTTTAATACATCATCTAAGTATATTTAATAAGAAAAGAAAAAATAAAAAGAAAATATTTTTCTTATTATATTAATTTTTGCAGTTAGTAACTATTATGCTCAGTTATCATCTGTTTTGATTGTCTACGATTCTAGAAATATTTTCAAAAATCAATTGCAACAACAGTATTTAGATGATGTTGAAAGTGCCTTTAAAAATCAAACAAGAAATGGCAACATAATTGGCCTTCAATGGATTGATGTTGGTTTATTTTATAATAATGATACTAATGTAGAAAGTGATGAAGATTTTGAGGAGATTATTTTAAATACAATAGATATTGTAGCTGTTGAGGTAATTATATTGAATTTAATAAAATGCTTAATTAATATAGAATTAAAACTCTTTTAAAAACAAATATAAAAACAAACTACCCATTTTGACTTCTAACATTCTAAACCCTATTGGAATTTCTTTTATGACCTTTTTCATCAACAGCATCATTTCATATTTTAATTTTGCTTTTTAATTTGTCTCGTATTTCTTTTTCTGTTTTACCTTCTTGCCTCAGGGTTTCATAACAATACTTGGAAATACTTCACGTTTTTTACATGCCCGCTACTATGCAACACGCTATTCAACTCTACGCCTCAAGGATAAAATCTATTTGTTTTTATGCCAGTCCGAAGAGAATCCTAAAATTTTTTTAGCCAACGAGATTCTACAGTGTAAGATAGTTAAGATTTTCTTTCTTTTGCGCTAACACTATCACACGAAACACAACAACAAAATAAAAACATATTTACTATAAGGCCAAAAGTATTTAAATTTTGCACAGCTTATGTTAGTTATTTAACACCTGAAGGCGTTTTGCTTTTACCTATTTAGAAGTAAACAAAATCCTTAAATCTTTATGGTAATTTTAATAATTTCCTTTATTTTAGTTGCAAATAAATTACAGACAATTAAGCCTTCTGTTCGAGACAGTTATTAAAAATGTTTTCCTTCAAGGATATATTGGAAAATATAGTTTTCTGCTAGAGCAAAAAATAATGTCATGTTTTCAGAAATTTTTATTAAAATCACGATAAGTATTGTTGCAGTAAAGCATACTATAGTGTTAAAACTGGTAAACAAAATAAAATTCCTGAAAGTTTAAAAACAATGCTGCATTTACATAAAAAATGTTAAAGACAGTGGATTTAGAAGAACAAGTTCAGTTCTAGTTCAGTTCTAGTTCA
>JACGTJ010002416.1:4738-36120 GCA_014858695.1 Chrysomya rufifacies | reverse complement strand
TCTTAGACGAATATTTCAACATGTTACAAACGGAAGGACAAACCCAATAATTTTTTGATGGTGGGTATTTAAAGATGATAAATAAACAAAAACTAATAAAATATTAACAGAAGCAAGAACATATGATGTAATGAAATTTATTCTAGCTTTTTTACATGTTTACAAAAAAAAACAATATATATGTATTCGGAAACAAAAGTTGACGTTTCAATTATAGTAAAAAAATCGGGCAAAAATAATCAGATAATCGGAGGAAGTAAAACCACATATAGATAGGACACGAGTAATTCATACATACAAAAATTACCATTATTAAATTTATTAAATAAATATTTCTCTTATCTAAGGTTTGTTTGGTATTGAAAATTGGATTACAAATAAGGAAGTTATGGAAATATCATTTTGGAGCATTTTAGTGCATAATATATCACAAATATGAAACAGGTGAACGTGTAAAGATAAAATTTTAGGTAAATCATAATCTAGTAACGAGAAACTAAAATCCGATAAATTGACCTAAATATGAAAGGCAAGAAGGCACAACGATAAAATTTTAGACTGACTGTTAGATAGTAGGAAGAATATTGGAAAAATGGGCGTGCAACGACCACCCACAAATATCCGTGATTTTGGTGTATTTTGTGATATATCACAAATGTGAAATGAATGGAGGTAAACGACGAAATTTTCGATGTAGAATGAAATTTGGCAAAAATGTAAATATATTAATTTAATAATTAAAATTGTTTCTTTTATTCCATCTATGCTTTTATTATAGCAGGACTTCTTTTAAATTTTACTTCATATAGAAACAGTTATATTTTAAATATACTTTAATATATTTTGAAGGTGGGTATTTAAGATTCGACCAAGCCAAATATAACATTCTTACTTATTTTTCTTCTCTTTTTCCGCAATAAAACATTACTTCATTTAATTAAAAATTTTAAAAGTCAAACCTATTTGATTATCAACACAAACAGTAGAGTTAGTTTCATACTTGAAAATCAAAAAGTCGGAAGAAAATTTACTAATAATAAAAAGAACCGATAATTTGTATCTAGCGGACAAGTTTAATTGGATAGAAAACTTCTTATAAAATATTCCAGCAATATTATAAAGTTGAAACTATATTTTAACTTTAAAATATTTCTGAAATAACAAAATACATATCATTTTCAGTTAGTTATCACTCAGGAAAATAATGAATAGAAATAATTGACACAAATAAATCTTATTTAACTTAAGTGTTCGAAAATGGACTATTTATAAATTTTAGAAAGTTGATTATTTAAAAAATCGAATATTTCTTTAATCTTTTTAATGCTAGATATTTTTTTGTTGATAATTAATCGTTAAATATTTCTTAATTATTTTTAATATAAAAATGCTTACCAAATATTTTTTAAATAATTAAATTTAATATTAAAGTTATTTTCTTTTTTTTTATTTTTACAGTATTTTGGTATATTTCGTCAAAAGTGGTTATATTCTTTTAATTTTTGAGACATATATAAAGAATTGAATAAATAGAAGTAAAGTTCCTTTGAAAACGATGGGCTTGTTACCAAATGATTTTGTTAATACTAATTCCTTTATTTAAAAAGAAAAACCACAATTTCCGAACAACACTTTTATTTAATATTAGTTTTAACATTTTAATAAATAAGTCAAAATTATAACTAATTTTTGAAATTATTTAATTTTTTTATAAATTTTAAAGGAAACTAAAAAATGTAAACATTGATGAAAACAAATGAAAATTCATGTGTAATTTAACTTGTGTGATCATTTCTTCGTGAATAGCTTGGGGTATCTACATTGCGTATACAATAAAGTACACATCACGGTCAGTGCAAGAAGGAAATAAATACGGCAACGCCAAAAATACGTCAATTTTTGCGTGCAGCGAATAAACCAAAGCAGTGTTGACAACTTTTTTCGAAATATTTTTTGAATCAGTGTTAACAACTAACTAACATTATTTTAAAATAAAAAAAATCAGTAATGCTTGTATTAACCATTTATATAAAAATTAGCCAAGTATTAGGATAAATATAAGTCTTATTGTTATATATATCCTGCATGTAGAAATTTACTACTCTCAAGAAAATTTGTTGGGGCTATTATCGAGAAAATCCCACATCTTGTATATTACTTTTATATTTTAAGGGTACTCGCAAAAAACAATCATAGTTCACTTTCTTTTAACAAAATTTTAAATAAACCAAATTTAAATCTTAATTAATAAATTATTTAATTCTTCTCATATTAAAAACGTCAATTAAAAAATGTAAACAATAAGTTAGAAGCAATCAGATGGTCTTTTAAACATACTTGTATTATGCACCGCATATACGTAAGATTATTGTAATATGGGAGCGATTGCCATTACTAGAGAGAGAGAAATTTAATGAGTGTTTGAAGTGTGATAAAACTTATTTGTTTAATTTCTAAAATATTTATAATGCCTATATAACACTAATATACTAATATATGAGAGATAACAACCTAAGATATAATTTCTACAAGATATTGATGGTAATTCCGTTTTTAGACGCCAGAATCAAAAATTGAAAAAGAAACAAAAATACATACAAATTCTAATAATGTAAAAGTGATTTTGGTTAATTTTGCTGAATGTCAATTTTTTATTTCTGTTTTGTTTGTACTTTCTCAGGAAATTTTTTTTATTATTTTAATAAAGTAATACTGTATTTATCAGACACTTCTTAAATAAAAGTACGGTTGACGCGAGATCATTTTCAAACCAAAAATAAATACATGTTGCATTGTTGTTCAGGGGACGCGGTTACTTGTAATTCTTACACTATGGTATAGTCTTATCCGGTGTGACAAATCGAGCAAATATAATCAGCTGATCGAAAAATGTCACCTGTTTTTTTCTGCCATGACAATACGTAACAACACTGCTTGCGCACCAAGGCAAATTGAATTTGCCTTTTGCGCCATTTTGTTTAATGTAGTTCTTTTTCATCACATTTTCTTCATTCCTTTTCCGGCTGTCGACTTGGTGAGTTGTGTTATTTAATTTATATTGGAGAGAGTTAAAAAAGAAAGAATCAGAGAAAGACTATAAAGTGTAGACAGAAGAAAAGTGAATTACTTGAAAAAAAGTAAAACAGTGATAAATATTTAGTAAATTCTATTGAATTGTGATCAAGAAAATGGAAGGAGGTGTTAAAACTGAAGTTAATGGCGGTGGTCCATTGCCACAAAGACCTCAGAAAAATCAAGGAGGTGGCAATAAGAATTTCAATAAGCCACAAATGGATGGAGGTCCAGTAGAAAAGAAGCCACGTTTCAATCAAGGTGGTAATAACAATAACCAGAACAACAATAATAGAGGAGGATTTGGAGGAAACAAAGGCGGTTTTGGAAATAATCGCAATAATAGTCGTAACCGTGGTGGCGGAGGCGGCGGTGGAAATAACAGAGGAAATTTCCAGAACCAGCAGGTATGTTTGATTAATTTAGATTTTTATTTTTACATCATTACAATATTAAATAGTTGTGTAATATTCCTATTGAAAAAAAGAAAGAATTTTTCGTTTAAGTGAAAAATTCATGTGTCTATAATAAGAAAATGGCCGACATGCCTTCACCCTTACGAATGCCGGTCGGCTTGGGTTCGTCTTTAGTGTCTTTTTTCAATCAGTGCTACCAATATTGCAATAAAAAAAAAAAGAAATTAGTAGTACTGTGAGGGCTGAAAAAATAAAATTTTAAAATTAGAAAATAAAGTGGTTCCAACTTTAAAATTTTTATTAATTTTTAAAAAGTATAAAATAACTAGATATTTTACTAATGAAATTCATGAAAACATTTTGTTTCTACTTCATATTTGACTAATTAGCACTTTTGAATTTATAAGGTCTCATGATCATTCGTATGGTCCTTCAATAAACATTTTCAAATGAAAAATTGTCTAAATTTTTGTGCTTAAACATGATTGTAACTTTATTTATGTCCGTTCGGTTAGTAATAGGCGGGCATCTGCGGTAACCAAATTTCCGAAATGAATTTGATTTCAAATGAGAATAATTTCACTGCTCTTTCTACGCAAACTTGAGGTAGTTTTACTTTGGGCAAGTTCGGACAACAAATAGTAGTTGTTCAGCTGCTGTTTCTTTACATAAAATCATCAATTCGAAAGTTTCACACAATAAATTAATGACATGTTTTGTTATTTGCTCAATAAAGAACTTGAATTTGATTCTGCATTGGTTTCGATCAAAATTTGTGTTAAATTTAAGCAAAATAACTTTTTCTCTTAGTTTTGTTTAACAATGGAAATCGGTGATGTTAAAATCTAATATATTTATTGTTATTTATTATCCATTTTTTCTGATTCCGTTTGAACACTTTTCGAATAACTTGAAACATGGTGTCTAAAATGTTATTTCGCTATGAATAATGAGTTCTCTAAAATGAACAAAAATAAAACAATATAAAACATTTATGGATTTTGTGATTTTCTTATGTTGTTTGTTTAAGACTTAATATTTATAATTTAGCGTATGTCATAACCAAAATTCTTGATTTTCAAAATTGTTTAGTGGCTATTATCGAGAAAATCCCACATCTTGTATATTACTTTTATATGTTAAGGGTACTCGCAAAAAACGAATTCAGTAAGCCGGTGTACCAAGAACTTATCTTGACCGTATTTTTAATGTTTTATTTAAATTGCTTGACAAAATAAATGGAAATAATGTTTATTTTATAGCAAAACCAACAACAACAGCAACAACAAAATAACCAACAACAGCAGCCAGGTCAACAACCAGCTGCTGATATAAAAACTGAAGGCGTTAAAGTTGAGACAAATGTTGAAAACAAAAATGCTGGTCAAAACAATCAACAACAGCAGCAACAGCCACAACAAAACCAACAAAATCAGAATCTAAATAATCAAATGAATAAACAAAGTGGCGGTGGCGGCGGAGGAAACAACAATATGGGTGGTGGTAATCGTGGTCAAAAACGAGATCGCAATTTCGATAACCGTGGCGGACGTGATGGTCCTAGAGGAGGAGGTGGTGGTGATGGTAACCGTGGTGGACCTGGTCGTAATGATGAGTTCTTCATTAATCAACGTTTACGCGCTATTTCTGGGCCAACACACGAACTGCCACCAGTCGATACTACAGAGGAAACAAAATTCTCCGGCCGCAATCGTCTCTATGTTGGTAATCTAACCAATGATGTTACCGAAGAAGATTTACGTGAACTCTTTAAGCCATTCGGTGAAATTGGGGAAGTATTTAGTAATCCAGAAAAGAACTTTGCCTTCTTGAAGATGGATTTCCATGCAAATGCTGAGCGTGCTAAACGCGAATTGGATGGTACCATGCGTAAAGGACGTATGTTACGCGTTCGTTATGCTCCAAATGCTACAATATTGCGTGTCAGTAATCTTACACCATTTGTATCTAATGAATTGTTATATAAATCATTTGAAATCTTTGGACCTGTTGAGAGAGCTAGTGTTACCGTTGATGATCGTGGTAAATCTACTGGAGAAGGTATTGTAGAGTTTGCTAAAAAATCTTCGGCTAACATGTGCTTGCGTTTCTGTAACGAGAAATGTTTCTTCCTCACTGCATCGTTGAGGCCCTGTGTGGTTGAACCATATGAGCCCAACGATGACACCGACGGTTTACCCGACAAGTCTTTAAATAAGAAGTTGCCAGAATTCAATCACGAACGTAATATTGGTCCACGTTTTGCTGACGTCGGCAGCTTCGAACATGAATACGGCACTAGGTGGAAGCAATTGCATGAATTGTTCAAGACCAAACAGGAGGCATTGAAACGTGAATTGAAAATGGAAGAAGAAAAATTAGAAGCTCAAATGGAATATGCTCGTTATGAACACGAAACAGAACTTCTAAGACAAGGTAAGCCTTTCAATTATTTCAGGAAATTCATCACTTCATTAACAATTGACAAATTGGAATGAGTTTTATTTAATAATATATTTATAATAAATTTTTAGAACTGCGCAAGCGTGAATCTGATAATGAACGCAAGAAAATGGAATGGGAAATGCGTGAGAAACAAGCAGAAGAATTGCGCAAACGTGAAGAAGAGCAAATGCGTCGCCAACAAAATGAAATGCAATCACGCATGTTGCGTCAAGAGGAAGAAATGCGTCGCCGCCAACAAGAAAATACTTTATTCATGCAAGCCCAACAATTGAATTCCATGTTGGATCAACAAGAAGGTGGTTTTAGTGGAAACTGTAGTAATTTTGATAACTTTGGCGGTGGAAATAATTCACCTTTTGATTTCCGCGGTAAGTCTAAAGAATTAAAAAAAAAATGTTTAATATAGAATACATTATAAGTTAAAATAGAGGGTACAATATTTCACGTGTGAATTTCTTTATTATTTGTGTTCACAGGCAACAATGGTGGCAATGGCGGTAATAATGGTCCCAATGGACCCAACAATCAACAGGTACGTTCATTTTTCAATATGTTCAAGAGGCGAAGATAAAAATATAAATGCTTTTCTGAACAAAATTCCTAAATTATTTAAACAATATACAGCTAGATATTTTCAGGCCATTTAAAAAGGCCTATTTTGAATTCCCTTTTTCTAAAATTTACTAAAGCATTAAATTATTTAAGACAACAAAAAAACTGTGATATTGTAAATTTGATCACACAAAAAATTCAAATAAATTTGTTTTAGAAATGTAAATTTTATGAAATTTTTTTAATACTTAGTCTCTTCTACTTACAAATTATTGAATTGAATATTACAATTATATATTTTTATTCGTAAAATTTATTTAAAGTATTAATTTAAAAGAATTTGTGTGATTGATAAACAAATTAAATATTATAACTACTAATTTAACAGACAATTTTGCACATTATGATGTAAAAAAATAAACAAACTTTGAAATTACCCATTAGAAAAAATAATATCTATATATTTACACTTTGAACAGTTTTCAATGTGTATCTAGAAACAAATAGAGTATTACGTTTTTTTTATATTAATGTTGTTGCTATCGACGTCAGTTGTCTGCAATAACAATTATTCTATGGATAAGTTTGATGTGTCTTTTGTTTGGATCAACATTTAGGCCAGAAATGTTGCATCTGAGTGGGTATATGAAGTTGAACAATAATTTTATCATTTTGGCCAATGATAACGTTTTAACGTTTAACTTTGTTATACACAAATTAGACACAGCAACTTATAAAGTTTATGAGTTGATTTGTTTATGAAGATAATAATGATGGCGATAATAACAATTCATTCTTAATGAGTACATAAGAGTAATACGTTTGTGTTTGTTCGTAAAGGCTTTCTATTGTTTATAGGATATTTATAACTGCTGCCAGTTGTGGGCAACAGTATATTTTTCTAATTTCTTCCGGGAACATATTTATATACATTAATGGGATTTGTATTATACTAACAAAGATGTCAAAAAGAAAAAAACTTGAAAATATTTGACTCTTCAAAATGTTGTATTGAATTATTGATTGAGGGGTGGGTGGGTTTTGCATTTGTCAATTCTTTGATAAATTATGTGTATAAAATATGAATTGCATATAATTTTCTAAAATGTTATTTAAAATGTTTTCTTAATGTATTATATGATCATATAAATATTAGAAGGTATAATATTTAGGTAGGGATGTATGTTATGTTATAAATTGTCTTAAATATTTTTTAAACCAATATTGCGTTTTTATTACGAATTAATTATATAGAATTTTAAAATATTTTCTGGAAAAAATTGAATACACATAATATGATTTTAAATAAAATATATTGATTAATCTGAATCATTTTTGGGTGATACTGATGAAAAATTTTAAATTTAGGTACTTAGTTGTTGTGTTGTGCTGTGCTATATATAATTTGTATTTTTGAGGGGGAAGAGTTTAATTTTGATATGATGGCATTAAGAATTTTCTTTCTGATTATAAAATTGTATGTCTTATGAAAATAAATTTAGTTTGAAGTGGCGTTATATGACAATATTATTTGAGTTTAGTTAATTGAAATTACTATAATCCTTTTGTTTGAAATGTATAAGTGAATTAGATTTATCTTTGAATGAACTACTTAACTGCCAATTAATTTCAATTTTATAGTTTTGGTTTATATTTTGCACTTTATTATAAAGTCTGACTTATTTTTATTAACAGTATTTTAATGATTTTACATTTGTTTAAAAATTAACAAAATATATAAAATTTGTATGCTACTGAAGTAGCTCTGATGCTCTTGTCTTTTGATACAGTTGACATTGTTACTTAAAGGTCAGGGAATATGCTGTTTTTATTAATTATTATATTCAAGTTTGAAATCATTTATTTTATACTACATTAAATTAAAGTTTTAAATCTCTTTTTCCAATTTTAAATACTTGTGTTTTTTCAAACAATTATCAAGAAATATTGATTTATTTGGTGTGTTTATATTGTTGTTATCAAAATATATATTTTTTGTATCTTAATCGGTAATATTACCTAAATTGTTATGTTATTGTTTAGTGTATATTTTAGAATTATTATTTTAAAATATACACTTCATTTACATTAAATATTATTGGCTCTAATTTTGAGCCAATTCGTTCATTCTGTTAATTTATACTTGTTGGATTTTATGTGATGCTGATAATATTATCTTGCTTTGAATTTAAAATATTGTTGTGGTGATTTATTATTAAAGAACTCAAACATCATAGTATAATGCTTAATTATATTTGAATATTTTTGCGATATATACTTGTTCTGTTATCTATTCTATATATTAATTATGTATATTATGGAACACAATATTGGTATTAAAAATAATCCTTTAATTTTTTATTAAAGCTGAAATACAATGACTTTCTTTACGAATATTATATAGATTTATAAGATTATGCTGAAAAAATACAATAATCTTATTATGCAAAAACAATTTTTATGTTTTGAAGAAAGAGTGAATTTGTCACATTAAAGAGTAAATCACTTTTTATTTGGTATTTATTTTGCTGTTACAATAAACATTTTGAATTGGGTTAACATTTTCAAGTAATTGTTTGGTATTAATACATTTTCCCTTAAAATTTAAGTTGAAATATTTATCTGTCTTATCTATTAAATACTACTACCTAATTAACGTTAAAGGACAATAAATTTTAATGCTTTGTTGTTGGTTGGTACCATATTTTAAAAAAATTTTTCTTTTGATTAAAACTCTTTCTTTTATTTTGATTATAATGCAAAATAAGTATAAATAAATGTATTTTTTACAACATCAAACAAAACTTTAAATTTGCATCCCCTATATAGGATTTCGGATTTGAATTCGGCGGTAACCAAAACCAAGGTGGTCCTGGCCCTGATGGTAATCGTGGTGGCGGCAACCAACGTGGTGGAAATAATAACGGTGGTGGTAACAACAACCCATGGGAACGTAGAAGACGTTTCTGAGATGAAACAGTCAATGATGAGCCACAAATGTTATTAAATTATTGTAAACAAAACAACAATGAATGAAAGAACGAACGGATCAAAGACAAACAATTGAAAACAACAAAAATAACTTATGGAAATTTAGAATATAAACAATTAATTATAACGCGGCGGGGATACAATGATGTTATGAACATTGAATTGCAATTTAAAAGAAAACAAAAATCACTTTAAGACAACATTAACAAGCAACTTAAATATTTCACAACTATTTTTAAGAACACTGAAAGTAGCAATGGAAGAACATTATAATCATATAAAATTCTGTTCTATCCCATCACTGCCATAAACTAGGGTTCTTAAATTATCTCTTAAAATGGGAGGGAGATACTTTTTGAACTCTGCTGTATTAGTTTTGTTGGGATAGTGAGCAATTATTTTTACAATTGAATGTTCGTTTAACATTCTCAAACATCATATTGCTTTTGTAACTGAAATTTGCTTAAAAACAATTAATAGTATTTTAGTATTTAGGTTATTTTAATTTGAGAATTATTCCAAAATGGCATCCCATTAAAAAAAAAAAAATGTAAAAAAATAATAGTAGGTAATATGGTGGTTGGTGCTGATAGTTATTATAGCTGTTCTGACAGCATTTCAATCCTCCACCAAACCTCCACTTTTTGTCTATTTTTATTTTATTATATAACATTATTATATATATAGAGAAAAATGACATTTCTTATGTACATTGTTTTAAGGGATTGTTTCCATATAAACATCACTTGGAATCCACAATCATCCGCAGTGTATTGCATTTTAGCATGTTTCTAAATGCTATAATGTTTGAATGTCATTTCAACAAAAACAAAACAATTTTTTCTTGCAAATCAACATAAAAATATCATATTTATTAAATTATTAATATTATGTATGTACATACAAAAACCTTGTGCGTAAATTAATCAATTTAATTTACAATTACATTATAAAATAACATTTTAATCTCTTTTTAGTTTTAAGTAGCAAAACAAAAAAAAATATGCAAAATTTGAAAGAAGAAAAATTTAATCTTGAATTAATCATTTGATTCAAAAGAGAAAACAATAATTTTTCTACTTAATAATTAAGAACACAAAATTCTTGTGCATCACTCATAACTTGCCTCGATTGTGTGTCTGAGAGAAATCTTTTTTCATTTCACTCTTGTGTAATTCTTTTTGGACTGTATATTTATTAAGAAAAACACTTTAATTTGTGTAAAATTTTAATTTTAATTGGTAGACATTATCTTAAAACAAACAAAACAAAAAAAAAAACATGTCTTAGTTATAATAAAAATTCTTATACATATATCTATAAATCAAGTAAAAGATAAATAACAAAAATTATTTACTCAAAACTTATTGAGTATTTTAAATAAATATTAATACAACAATTTTTTATTTTCTATTATAAGACTGATTTGGTTGATGGGTTGGGTGGTCAACACGTTTGATGAAAATGATCATCAATTCATTAAAACTTATCATTTTATTATGATTTTCTTTTTTAATTAACAATTTATGTTGTATGAATGTGTGTGATGAATGTATGAATGAATGATTTTATGTGTGAAATTTAAAGCAATTGTGGGTGTCGTTTCTTTTTTGGGCTGGGAATACTGTGTTTTCTGCAATAATCAGAAATGCAATGAATTTTTAATATCGCTTTTATAAGGAAAAAAGTATAACATAAAACAAATACTTTTTGTTGATTTGGTGTAATATTTAGGGTGATATTTATGAGAGTCTTGGTTAATGTCGATTTATTATATGACAAAATTTTTGATTTTTGTATAATTTTTTTTTTCTTGTGTTTTAGAGAATCATTTTTGATTTTTGAAAATTTCTAAATTCTAATTTAAAAAATATTTAATTATATTAACATATTTAACAATTTAAGTAACACTGAAATTTTGACAAAACAAATTGATATTTTATTTGATTAACTTAATTATATTTCCGTTATATGTTTAGTTATATCATTAATATCATTTGCTATATTGTACATATAATCGAAGAAAAAATTATCTTTTTTTTTGCTTGAATTTTGTTACATTTCTAAAAAAAAACATGGAAGCATATTTGTTAAAACAGTAAATTGTTTCTTGGATTTTTAATAGATCTATTAGTAGTAATAGTTTTCCGACTTAACGAACATAATTATTGTCGTCAGGCCTGTTTGCTTTTTCGAAAAATAACGAAATTAATCGAAAATAGGTTTTCATTTTTTCTTATTTTGAAAATTCAAAAAAATTAACTTTTAATGGAAGAATATTTGTTTCACAAATAAATGTTGGATATTTTTAATAAAAAAATGTTTTTATTTCTAAAAAAAAGCTCTCTAAACATTGTAAAAAAACATTTTTTTTTAGTTTGCTGCACTCAATAAAATTTTGATAAAAACGGAAGCGATAACTATTTAATGGTTAATCCGATAGACTACTTAAAGTAGGCCAATAATTTTCACAAAATTTTCATATATTGTATTCTTGCTTCGAAATTTCATATTTCTTTATTTATTTAATAAAATCATTTTTAATTGAAATTATTTATCAATAAATTAAAATTTAATTATAATTCATTGTAAAATGCAGGCCAAGAATATAACTTATTTTGATACAATTCCCATGATTAGATTGACTTGAATGTTTTTCGATTCGTAAGATGTCCATTTTGAACATCATGCTCATTTTATTAAAGATATTAAGCATTAAAGTTATATTTGTTCTGGTCAAACCAAATTGTTTATAGTAGGTTTAAAACCTTATTCCTTTGTTCAGGTGAAAATCATTTGAAATTCAAATATTTTATCAGAAGCTTTGTAAATAATTTACATTTTTTCGAAGACTGCAAAAAAACTCAATATTTACCTTAAGCATTTTTATTATTTTAATTTGTAAATTCGATACTAATTCTGAAACAGGGTAGTTGAAATTGTTTTCTTTTCTCTTGAAATTTTCTTGGATGTGAAATAAATAATAAGTAGTATAGGACGGAGGGGGGAGGAGTACGTTAAATGTTGATGTGTGTGTATTTTGAAATATAAAATATATTTATTTTAATTTAATCAAATTAGTTTTACTAGCAAAAAAAAAAATAATAATAATAATACTTGTATGTCTCTGCGGAAAATGTTTAAAAAACATTTTCATATAATTGGAACAACGAAATTGTATATTTAAATAATTGAGGAATTTAATTTTCAAACGGATTTCTGGATGATCATTTGTCATTGACATAATGACAAAGTGTATGATGATGATCTAACTAAATTGCATTTACAAATAAAACTGATTGATGTCTGTCAACAATTCTGCAATATATTACAACAATTACAACTTTCTGAATGTCTCTCTATACAATTAAAATAAACAATATTATTTTTAAAAATTGAGGTAAGATTTAAATAATACAAATTGAAGTTAGATTTAAATAGCTCTCTCCGCTTTTTATATATATACGAAAAATAAAAAACGGAACAGTTTGTCTTTTTTTTATTTTTAATTTCGTTAAGATAAGAATTAACTAATTGCTTTATTAAATAGATGTAAGGTTTATTAAATAAAAGATTATTGTAATCTTTGTTTAGTAAGCCTTACTGAAATTCTTTATAATATTATTTTTATTTAATTTAATATTATTAAATAAAATTGAATGTTTTCAGATCTGTATAACGTACAAAATGTATGTTATAGATCTATAATTTGTGTTTTGTGATGAAAATTTTAATATTTTGTGAATAGGCAAACTGTTCCAGTAGAAATTAGGATTAACTTTCGCAAAGCTTTAGGTTATGTTTATAAAGATAAAAAATCTTTTTTACATATTTTCAAGATAGTTTATTATCTTAATTTGAATTTCTATTACTCGGATATGCCAATTATTTTGTGTGATTTTTAATTATCTGAAAAATGTTGTTTTTGATAAGAATAACTATTTGCTGTTTGGGTGGGTTTTAGAAGACAAATTTTATAGTCTTGTGTTTATTATCCTAAAGAGATGCAAATCCTAACATTGTTGGTGAAACTAAAAAAATGAATATTAATTTCTGTAAACAATTTTTGTATGGCATATCTGGGATTTTGTGTGTTTTCTAAACTTATGTTTAAAAATAATTTCTTTGGATTTAATTACTTGCATTTTGCAACATTTATGGTGTTAAATTATAAAACTAGAAAACAAAGTCTTTTTCTCGATTATAATATACATTTGTGATGCTACCTCAAGTTTACTCAAGTTTGATGAAAATATTCAGTATTGGAAATAGAATTTCTTAATAAAAAAAATATTAAGTTTAATTATTAATTTCCAAATGTTATCAATTTAAAAATTGTCATTTTCATTGTAAACATAATTTTTAATGATGTTTACTCTCTAAACTTTATTAAAAGTTATTCCTATAATGTCACTAAAGAACTTTAGTTTTTAAGAATTTAAATAAAATTTCTTTTATTTCTAAATCTCTTAAACTTTCAAATAAAAAATTTAATAGCTAATTTGTAAAACTTGAGAGTAGTACACATATTGTGTTTTTCTTTAACTAATTATTATTTAATAAAAATAAAACTCTTAATTTGCTTACATTAATTATTTCATAATTTTTTCAGTGGGCTTTTCGATGATAATAATGTGATCTAAATGTGTTGGACTGGTTATCCTAATACTAAGCGTTTTATTGGATTAATTGTTATAAAGGTAAATATATTAAGTAATTTTAACTTTAACTGCTAGTTAGCTATACTTTTCCTCAAAATGATTATAAACATCGGATCTAATTACTGAAAAACCTTACCTTACCAAAAACATTTTCGTGTTTGATTTTTAAACTTATGATTGTTTTTTTCTTTAATTGTTTAGTTGTTAATTTAAAAAGCATCGTATATTAATTAAGAATTTCATTTATATTTGCAGGATTTTACGCAAATGAATTTCGTAAAGAAGGAGATGCTTCACATAGATTTTGTTGATTTGGTAAAAGGTAAGTTGATAATCTTAAGAATTTAACCTTTCATGTAAATGTAAAGAATTTAAGCTTTCAATGATTATAACTACGGATCTAATTCCTGAATTACCTTACCTTATAAATTACTTTTCTTGTTGATAATAACGTTATGAGATTTTATTATTTAAATTAACTATTTTAGTTTATTTTATTGGTAAAGAAACATATTATTGAAGCAGTTTTTAATTTTTATTTCAGATTTCAGTGGCTGTCCTCCGGTCAAAACTTTAGAGCAGAGAGCTTTGGAAAATATGTAAGTTTTTAATATCTTTTGTAGAGACTTCATAATAAATTTGTTGCAAGCAAGAAGTAGTAAATAATTTTTGAAATACATTTAAACAATATGTTAAAAATTATATTATGTTCAAAATTTCACCAACTTCTCAATTAAATCTCTTTGTGAATGAATGTTTGAGTCTGTTTAATTTCTATAGACAAGTCTAAGTTACATACATACGTCCTTGCTTTAGATTATTAGGAAATTAAAATTCAAATATCTTATTGGAAGATTTTACATGATTTGATTTTTACAAATATATTTTTTATTTGAAATGAGGACAAAAGTTACCGTATGATCAAATAATGACTATACAATACCGGCTGCACATTTATGTGTTCTGATCAAATCAAGCATTTTAAATTTATGTTGAGTAAAAAGTAAAATACAAAACAAGTAAAACAACTCTATTTTTTTTTCTTTCAGATCTACTAAACGTTTTGTAATTTGAAATCCAGCTGGCAAACATTTTGGTAAGTGTTAAAAGATAATGAAATATCAAAAAATAAAAAAAAGCTCTGTTCCAGTGCTTGCCAAAATTTATGAGTTTTAAGAAAGTATCAATATTTGTTATATTGGATAAAGATAATTTGAAAAATATACATTGAACTGTGTAAATCTTAGTAGCAATGGAACAAATATTATAATGTTGTTTATTTGAAATGAGGACAAAAGTTACCGTATGATCAAATAATGACTACACCAATTCGGCTGCACATTTTATGTGTTCTGATCAAATAAATAACATTATTTTTATAATCAAACATTTGAAATTAAAACTCTACAATTAATTGTATTAATTTGTTAACATTATTTTTTCAGTATTTGAAATTATTGGAAATACAACTCACGAATTCATCAATTTTGTATTAGTTGTAACATTTAAATTTTATTGAGGTACGTATGAATTAAATTTTTTTCAAATAAAATAATTACAAAATTGTAAATATATGTTCAGATTAATTTAAGTTAATATAAAGCATTGAGAAACTTTGATTTTCGTAAATTATAAACAATATTTGTAAATGAGGACAAAAGTTACCGTATGATCAAATAATGACTACATCAATTCGGCTGCACATTTATGTGTTCTGATCAAATAATAACAAATAATAACATGATTGTGTTAGTAATAAAAATTCTACCAATATTCATACTTTTCTTTATTTCTTTTCTTTTTAGATGCTAACTAAAAATTGTAATACATGACTACATTGGATTGGATTATTTTAAAAAGAAGGTATGTTAATATTATTTATATGTAATATTGAAATTATAGAAAGTATAAAGTACACGAGAATTCTAAACATACAATATTGTTACACATTTGAAATGAAATAGAAAGAAAATCTATATACATTCCAGAAGAAATAGAAGAAAATGCATAATATTCCAAAATGAAGTCACTTGTAAGCATATAAATATAAAGAAATAAAATTTTAAACATTTTTTGGGAGGTATCGATAACATAAAAAATCAGACATATCAATACTTAACTTTTCAGCTTTTATTTTATAGAATATAAATAAAATTAAATATGTTTCCTAGTCAGATTTTTTTCCTGCATAAAGACCACAAAACGGGAAGAAGCAGTGTTAGATACTTCCGTAGTAGAAACTTGCATTAACCTTCTTCGAGAAACTTGTTTGTAAGAATAGCAATATGGACCCTCTATAGATCTTGATTGTAGAGTGGGAAAAATTTTATAACCCCGATAAACAGACTGTAGATAACAATATTCTTCTTAAACTGGACAAGGTAAAACTGATTTTCTCAGCTGGCTTTGAAAGACTGAATCAACGTAGTTTGAAGTGGTTGAGTATACTCAACTGTAGTTGATTCATAGACGAGCTTGATGATAAAGCTTGAAGCAAAATAGTCTTGTCATGGGTCTGAACTGTTTCTTTAGTAAATCTGATGGTAGTTTTAAAATAGAAACTGTAGGTGGAACATAGTTCATAGAATAATTTTTTTAATTTGTTCTATTTTCATGAATTGTACTTTTATTTTACTAATGATGAAATTAATTGGTCCGTGTTTATGAATTTATTTTGATTTTAACCTTCCAATTACTGAATTATAAAGAAAATATTTTTGTGAAATTTTATGGTTTGTTTTATATAAAACTTTACTTATTGATTAACTTTTCTTTTACTTTTTTTAGATAAAACTCTCTCTGTTTTAATGGATTTACTCTAACATAAATGTATAAAAATGTAAGTTATTTTCGAATTTATAAATTGTTTAATAAATATGCTAAAAGTAAATACAGATACAAAAATTATAATTTAAACAATTTCATTTTAATAAACTTAGTACAATTTGATTTGTTTTTTTTTATTGATGATATTAATTGGTCCGTGTTTATGAATTTATGTTGATTTTAACCTTCCAATTACTGAAACATTGCACCAAATATAATTTTTTGTATTTTACCCGGCTTAATACGATACTAATGTAATTTTTTGTTTGTTTTTATTTCAGATAATTTTACAATTTCTGTTTTGTAATTGCTGTCAGGATCGTTTTAAATATTATGAAAAAGGTTTGTAAATTTCGAATACATAATTAAGAATTTTTTCGTATGTAATTTATTTTGTGATGAAATTAATTGGTCCGTGTTTATGAATTTATTTTGATTTTAACCTTCCAATTACTGAATTTTATTTTATTGTTCTTTATATGCAAGTTTTATACAATTATTCAAAATATCTTTATTTTAATACAAAGAAATTGTTCCTATTTTTATTTCAGATCAATTTTGCAAGTTTAATTGGATAAATAACTGAATTGCCTGCCAACAGCTTTATAGAGTTTACGTGCATAATGTTGTTTTCCTTTATATTTTGTGTGAAGCAACTATGTTATGGGTTTAGTTATTATTAGAGAGTGTGAGATACAAAGATTTGTCACCGATAAGTGGACTAAATTTCTTTATGATAATGTAAATGATATTGTAGAATAAGATGTTATAGAGAAAAATCTTAAATCTAAAGTAGAGGAGCGATTCTGAAAACGAACGATAGAAAAATCTTAGATCTAAAGTAGAGGAGCGATTCTGAAAACGAACGATTAAAGAATAGGCTTCTTGGAGGTGACCGGACATAAATATTGAAGAATATCAATCGATTTTATTACGTTACTTTCAGTCGTTATTGAAACTTTACTTTTTGATAAGTTTTCTTATTATGTTTACCTAAAACAAACATGATTATCGAAACAAAAAGCAACAATTTCTTAACTAAGAACTATTACGACTTTGATACGGACTGCACTTATATACTTATAATAAGTGTAAACAATACATAGGAAATACAATTACGAACTCAATTTGATGGGACGCATAATTCGGTGAGGTCAAACTTTGAATTCGATTATTAATAAAAACGTTGAACACTAAAATATAAAATTTAAACATTTTATTTATGTATGTAAACTCTCAAATTAGCAAAACAGTTTCGTAATTTTCATAAGGTAAATTTTGACTAAATATTATTAACATAACATATAATTTTTACTATTGATGATAATTTTTATTGTGTCTTCTTTTCCCGACATAATTTCTATTGATGATAATATAAAAAACTGATCATGCATAAAACAAGTAAAATTATATAAAATATGTAAACAAAAATAATTAATGAAATTATAATTCAAATAACATTTTTAATTTATTCCAACTGTTAATACGTTTATTTAATAAAAAAATTGAAAGATTAGTAAAAAAAGATTTTTTATTAATCTTTGTTTTCAAATTATCGCAGAAGAGAATTTGTAAATAACACTAAATAAATTAATTAAAAGTTTGATTCTTTATTATCTATCAATTAAAAATTTTTAAATAATTTTTTTGTTTTACTTGTTTAATTTTCTAAAATAATGCAAACAAAATTGTTTAAATTTTATCCAATGACATAATTATCATTATTTTTCATTGCAGATTCGCGAAGAAAGAAAAAGTGTTTTATTCCACAATTTTACAAGGTAATATCAACTAAAAGTTTAACTAAAACTAAAAACATAAACAAAACAAATAAATAAATGGTATGTTCGGCTAACAGTCCGAGGTTCCTAAAACAAGTTCGCGAAGTTTTTAAAGTTAAACAAACATTTTGTTAAAAGGAAATAAAAAAAATGCATTCAAAATAATTGTCTGCAGTATGAGTTCATTTTCATTCTCCATTCTGTATTGACGGAGTGTTCTCAACTTTTTTCAATAGCACAAACAAAAAACGTTAACGATTATTTTCAAAAGAAATAACAGCCTTTTCCCATTTATAGAAATTATTCCAGACTCTGGACTTATTTCTTTTGGTAAGCTCAGTTGATCATCTGGGGATTTGTAAAAAAAATGTAAATAGGTATAGGTGATGCCTTCTTTCTTAGCTTTTGTCATATGTGTAACGCTTAAAGTGTTCAAATTCGTACATTTGATATTTCTCGCATTAGTCTGAACTTGTCCAAAAATTGGCCGAACAAACCTTTTGTGTTTAATTAGTTTTTATTTTTTGTATTGCCACAAGAAGAAGCTCACGTACATGATGAATTTATTCAATTATGTCTTCTTTTCCCGACATAATCTTTTGATGATAACTCCTTTAATTCTGACAACATATTTTAAATTAAATTTTTTTATTAAGTCAATTTTTTATATTTAAAATTTTTAAAATAATGATAAAACAACAAATTTTTATTTTTTATTTTACAGGATACCCGAATAAAGGATTTTGGTCAACAATTCAGGTAAGATAATTTTTTGTTGTTGTTATAAGTAAAGAAAAATTAAACTCAACAAATATTCAAGACATGAATTCATTGAATAATTGTTGTTGTACTATTTTTTAATAAACTTCACTAGTTTTCCCTTAAATAAAAATATACATGATGAATTTATTTAATTGTGTCTTCTTTTCCCGACATAATTCTTTTGATGATAACCCTTTAAATTCTGACATATATTTTTAATCAAACTTTTTTGTTTATTGTTCACATCAATATGACGCATGCAAATACTTTTGAAAAAGTTGAATAAAATTAAATATTTCTCCAAGTCACAAAAAAAATATGATTGCATTTGGAAAGTATTGTACAAAATATTAGTTTTTTTTTTCTTTTGCTATTTTTTCGAAAATCTTGGAAAGTAGGAATTTTGATGTGAATTTCCTCTATTATAAACAAAAATTTGCAAACATAAGAAAATATTAAACGAGTATAAGTAAATTTAATTAAAAAAAATTTTATTTTATTTACAGGTATGTAAAATATTTGGTTTCCACTTATATTTAGTGCTTGTTCGTGTGAGAGGCATTCAGATTTCTTTGGACGATAAAAATATTTTCCTTCCTAGATTATATTTTAATTTTTTTTTTTAATAAAATTAAACTGTTGCAGTATATAAAAGAAATACCTCTGTGTTTTTATTTTGTATTTAAATTAATATTCCAAACCTAAACGGGCAGTACCTCGTGTTATAACGTTTAACATCAATTGTAGTTCTCCATAAGATTCCATGGATAAACCTAAGAAAAAATGTAAAGAAAAATTTGATTTAATTGTATTTAAATTATTTTATAAATGCTAAATGTTCCCATGAATTGAATGTAAGCTAGAAAAGAATTGATGAAAGCGTTACTATTAGGGTGAATTAACTTGGTCTCTAGACGTTGTGTTAGTATAAAAAAATTAATGTCTCAGAACAAAGTTTTTTCAAATACGCAGTAGTGGGAAATGGGCACAAATTAGTGAACAATTTTATTTGTCTTTGTTTAAAATTATCGCATTGAGCCCTCTGGGGGTATTGCAACACCTGTACTCATTCTATACAACAGTTTTGGAAGTGATCCCGTAAAATGATTAGGAAATAGGTGTTTATTTATTTACTTCCATGGCAAGTCGTTAAAGATTCATCTGTTTATATTTTGTTACAATTCAACCAACAGACCTACAACGGGAAAATTGAAAACATTTTCTTAAATTGTAAAGGAAATAGATTAGTTCCATGGTTTCTGGAATTCTAGTTATTAAAGAAACGGAGTAAATTGCAATTTTTTCTTATATATATCGTATTAAACAAAACAATTTGTAGATGTTAAGCGTTAATTCTTGGCGATGTGTTTAGGAATATCTACCTTTTAAATAGAAAACATAAGTAATTACATTATACCTTTACTTTTCGAATTATCCAACAAAACGTTTACGTCTTTTAATTCAGGATTACGTCCTGTTATCCAAGTAGTTACATCGGCCAACATATTACTACAGCGTGGTTTTAAAATAGGTGCCACTAATTTTTGATTTGTCACATTACCGAATATTGGTACATGAATTCGACTATAACCAAGACAAGTGTCTATGCCCCAACGTGTTTTACCATAAACGGATATTATTATTTGAGGCCCTATAGTAAAAAAAAAAAGAAAATATTAAAAATCACAATACGAACATGTCACAAGTTTTCCCTTTGTAAACTTACACCCATACGAATTTGTACTACGATATGTTTGTTCTATTGGCATATTAAAAACAATTGGGTCGTTAAAATTGCCATTGTGATTGGAAGCAAATTGTGTTACGCCATGTTTGAGGCCACTTACCAGTTCCCAATCGGGTCCAGCTACACTTTCATAGCGGCAAAATATTTCGGAAGCCTCAGGACCTAGTGGAAATATGGCTGATTCCAACTGACCAGTTATAAATATATTAAAATAACTAGCTGCTGTCGTATTTGTTTCCATATTTCTAAATTTATTTATATTTTTTGATATTTACATTCCAAAGTGATTTTTTCTTTAAAACTTTTTGTACAGCAGCATTTGTTTGTTTTAATTCAATCCGTTACTATAACGACAAGCAATTTGTTGTGAAACAAAAGGTTGGCAACTATATGTCTCTCGATAGCTGTATATATTTGACATACAGATGGAGCCATATAATTAAACAGGAAATAAATTTAAGTATTATAAATATCGAATTGAAGTGCTAGAAAATATTTTTGAAAATAATGAACCTCCCTACGTTTTTAGTTGTACGAATGATAAAATTTCCAGTTTTTCAAACTAATACTTTAACACAAAAATAGTTATTTACAGGAGATTAAAAAAAACTGCTAAAAAATCAAGATGTATAGAGAGGGATAAACAAAAATGTATTCATTAAAACGAAATTTAGTCGCAACGTTTAAATTCATTGGATAGAATTGGGAAGATAAATACAATGGGAATTCTAAAATCGTAAACTTTTTATACTTATAGAGAGAAATTTCTGGAAACAATTTAATAATATATCTAAAATTCAATTAAAATAGATAACATTTGGCCAATGATTTGTACTAATTAAATTTATTGATTTACAATAAGACTATTTCTTTTACTTTTATTTTAAACTTGAATTTGAGATGTAGTTCCTTTCACTTTTTTTTGTTTATAGTTTTTTGGCACTTTTTTGAATTTATCATTCCTTTAAGTACTTTTCTACGTCTTTTATACTTTTTAACATATAGTACTTTTCTAATCAACCTTTTCGTACTTGCTTACTAACGCATTTCAAAATTGTAAGTAGACACCAGAAGAACATATTCAACGTATTATTTAATAAAATTCTTGCGAAAAGTGCAAAAAAAGGTCCAATATTTTTTACTTAAACTTGAGGATTTCCAAAAACTAGCGAATCACAAAACCGTAGAAATCTAGTCTTTATCCCCATTTGATTGATACCCTATATCAAAGAAGGTATTTTCCCTCTTGTCTCAAAAGAGGCCACATTTAAAAAAAAGTACCTGACACCTGGACTATTCACTATAATTATCACATTTCTAGTTTCAGGCTATATATGTGTGTATTGAATCAGTCTGTCACTAACGTTACTCTGAAGCAAATGTCTACAATTCAAGTAATGTAGAAAATCGGTCCGATTGTCTATACGCAACAAATTTGTTGCGAAAAAACCTAAATGTACAGATTTTTTCCCACTGCTGACAACACTTGTGCAAACAATTATTTCCCGACATATTTCTATATTTAAAATAAAAGAAAACACATTTGAAATTCAACACAAATTAAGATTTATGTACTTTTTTGCATACAAATGGAAGAATTTATTCCAAAAATATTAAATTTTATTAGTTCATTTAAACCATACTCACAACTTGGAATTGGTGCTGTGTCTGGATGGTTAACCGGATTTCTTATAATGAAAATTGGAAAATTTTCTGCCATTATATTAGGTGGTGCAATATTATTTTTAAAAATTGCCGAAATTGAAGAGTTAATAGATATCAATTGGTTCAGTGTGACAGAAAACGTTCGACATTTTTCAGTGAAACCAACAAACAACATTTCTATTGCAACTACGGCAGAACTGAATTCCAATATACATAATTTTATTGTTTCATTCATTGGTGGTTCATTAATCGGAATTGGATGTTCTTGAAGTACACAGAATTTAAATATGTTTACAATAAATAATTATAATTAAAAGATTGCTATGAATAGGAATTCAGTTATGATTTTGTATTCGGTGAAAATTGGAAACGTTGAGGTATGAGATTTTAAAAATGATTATTTGCGATATGAAATATTCACAATGTGAATATTTGATATGCCAATACTGCCCCGAGTTTCCATAAAAATTTATTTATTAACAGGTATAGTTTAAATATGAACTTATTCAAAGCGAAATAAGATAAGTCGTATGCCGAATTCATATCGGTTCCTTATTTCACCAAATACTTTTTATAACAAAATCATCTTGGAATGTTTGTGCTAATTAGTCATTATAAGAATCACAAAAAACAATATCAACTAACACTTATGGAGAACGTTATTAAAAATGTTGCACAAGTTTTGGGGCGAGGATTATGCTAGTAACAATTAAAGTAAATTCAACAAAGGATTTCAATATTTCACAGTTAACAAATTTAATTTGTTAACGATTGAATATTGAATAAATGATACGATGGATAAAAGTAAATACTTCGCTGACCCTTAATTAAATTCGATGTAGGACAATGGTTTTTATAGGTATATTTATATATAGAACAATTCTGAAGAAAATTTTTTATATTCAATCTATTTAAAAATCAAGGGAATGAAAAGATACACCTTTAATGATATCGTTCGAATCATTGTCCGCCCGCCTGGACGGCTGGCTGTCAACACAATAATAAAATTTTTATGATACTGTATCTTTAAAAGCTGATAAAAAACGATGGTATAAAAAATTAAGATTTTTATTATAATGCTTATTATGTAAAATATCAGAGAAATTGAAATTTTTAGATTTTAGTTATTGTGTTTACTACATTGATTACTAGCTATCAATTGCAAACGGAATAATCCCGCCTCCAAAACATGTGTTTGAATACCGAATAGAAATAATATGGGTGGTTGTGCAAATATACTTTCGACAAATAAAAAAAATTTCAGAATAATGTTTATAAAAAATCAAAGAAAAAGAGAATTGAGAATTGCTGACGAAACTGATTAAATAGAAAAATCTTAAAAAAACATCGGAAGAAAAAACAACTCAATTAACCAAAGATATTTTTAACCCCTCATAGGCTACCCTCATGGGTGTGTGGTTTTGGTTTTTTTCATAAGTTAAACCCCTACCAGCATTTTCGTTCGAAAATGACTCAAAAAAGTACCTTCAGGTTGTTACAGATAGGCAATTTTTCATAATTTTTTGCTCTTAAAGTTTAACTTCACTTTTTGAAGTTATACATACACCTAAAATGCTTCGAAATGTACATCTTTTTACACTAGATTTTTAGATCAGAATTCGATAGATAATTAAGATAATATAGATATAAATAATTGATTTGATGGAAATATCAGAATCCTTATACATATTTCAAACCAAAAACACTAAATAATCATTTTTTGGACAGTTTTATTGGCAACTATCTTTATAATTTTACGGTTTTTGCGGCTATAATAGTTCATATTTGGGTGACCCCTAGTGAAATACGACACCGATCTTTAAAACATTTCATCCCATTTAACAAACGTTTATGGGTTTAAAATGCTCTCAATTTGTAGTGCACTATGCAAAATTTGAATGTGATGAGGTGGGCTGGCAATTCTAATGGATAGCGATAGCAAACAACAAATGTTTTTCCCAAGGATTTGATTCTGACTAGCAAGGTTTTTATATTATGACCACTTGTGCAGTTTTATAAACGGAACGGAATAGGCGGTTTCTCGTCGTATATTTGACAGCCATATTCCAAGAAGTCGTATTTTTTCTATAAATCGATAGCACGAATTTATTTTTTTAGAGATATTGTGAAAAAGTTTTAATTTTTAATAATAGTTGCTTTTGTTTCGCTTATTAAAGCCACCCAAACAGACTGAAAATTTGTTTTGTATTAGCCAACATAAGTGAAGGGTATATAAGATTCGGCATAGCCAAATATGGCTTTCTTTCCTGTTCCTTTTTTCGAAAGTATTTTTTATAATATATTAAATTTATTTATTTTTTTAATTAGTAGGGTTAAATCAAGTCTGTTATTATTTTAATACTAGGATTTTTCAACTAGCCCCCTACTAAACTCCTATGTTTAAAGTTTTACAATTTTAATTTTTTTTTAAGAAATTATTTATAAAATAATACCAATAACAAAACTTGTTAAGACGAATAATGGAAATGTGTAGGACATTCATTCATCTTTGCATTTATATAACTTGCGAAATCATTCATAACAGCTAGAAAATCACATTTGTGATAACAGTGAATCTTACCAATTCAAGATTTTAATTTAATGAATTGACTTTTCTAAATCCTTTTCAAGTCACCTTTTTACTGAGAATAAAAATTTTGGATGAATATACTATTAAATAATTAAGTGGTTAAGTTGTTATATAGTTGGGATTTACCGACTATACCATTTTACTTGTGCCCATTGTGCATGATTATTTGCTCCTCAACTTATAATGGAAAAACTAGATAATTTCCAATAAATCTATCTATATGTAGTAAGCAAATCTCCTTCATTTAATTAATAAAACAGAATCCTGGGAAAGTTTAAATCGAAATTTTTTAAATTGTGGGAATATCAAAGAAACTAATATTTACACATTAAATATGACAGATAAAATTTGTAAATTTTGGGAGTTCTTATAAGTGTTTATAGACACAAACAGCTAGATTATTTCAATTAAATTCCAACTTATGTTAGACATTGTTTTTTGAATTCTTAGCTACCAGATATTCTATAAAAAGTACAACACGAAGCAATGCATTGCAATGTTAGAAATTTAATTCAGCAAACACATTTTATTCTGATACGAATATCAACTCGACTACATGATTTGAGAGTATGACAGAAAAAAATGAAAATAACACTGGGGTACAAAAAAGGTCTCTTACGTTGGATTCCTTTGTCAATTCAAATTATCACTTTTAAAGATGTCAAAAATTATGAAATTATTTTCTTAGATTGATTGAATGAATGGAATATACATACATAAATACAATGCATTCGCTGAAATGTGAACATAAATTTACATTTTCGATAAACTTTCGAGTGTTCACGATATTTAAGATTTTCTAATATATTCCAACATTTAGTTCAAAATAAAGAGATTGTAACGAAATAAAACAAATTCAAAATATTTCAAACTCTGGAAACTGTAAACTCTGAAACTACTGTGTATTATAAGATAACAATACAGTATATAATTCATTGAGATTTGTTGAATTTGATTATTCTTAAATTGCGTTTTTAAAATAAATGAAATTTAAAATTCGGTTCCTGGAATATTCCAAAGAAAACAATATATTGAAAACTGAAGTCAAATAATAAGGAGCTTTGAACTTCATATAGATTACTATTTAAGTAAATTACACAATTTCCAAGCACACATTCTGAGTGCCACAGTGTAATCTATCAATAACAACAATAGCATAACTTAACATAGTACTACAAGTTGACAATTTTTGGCCACAGTATTATTTTTTATTTATTTATGTATTACCTACACAAAGTATGTATGTGTGAGCTTTTTATTTCAGCCTTCGATTTGTTGATTTTATTTTCTCTTAACAAACTGTCAGATATTTTGTTAGTAAAACCCGATGCTCATTGCCATTCTCAACTAAATCGTGTGTGACTCTTGTTGAGTGCGGACGTATTGTGTGTTTAAGTTAAATTACGGTTGCTTATACGTCAACAAGTACAAACGCTAGTGAAAAAAAAAATAAAATGTATAAATTTTTTTCTTTATCAAACTAAATAAGAAAAGTAACAAATTTTAAAACTTGTTGCTATTAATTTTGTTTTTTACTGATTAATATTTAACAAATTAGCGCGCAAAAAAGAAAATATTAAAAAAAATAATACAAAAAATTATAATAATATTTAATATAGAAGTCACAAAAAAGAAATAAGCGTTTAAAAAGTTTTATGAAAAAAATTCAGTGAAAAAGTGTATAATTGAAAATACAAAAAAAAATTGTTTTTTGTTCGTTGTTATTGTTGTTGTTACTGCTGCTATTGGTTGTGTACTCCGAAAATCAGATGAAAAAGAGTATAAGAGATGAATTTTTTATTCAACATTGTTAAAATAACAAAAAACAACAAAATGAGAGAACTAAACAGGTAAACATCAATCAGAAAAACTTAAAACAAAAGAGAAAATATTTGCAATATGTGATTCTTGGTTTCCAATTCATCCATCTACATGTCAGTTGTTTGTTCTTTTGGGGTGTGCAGTGGTTAAATTAGCTGCCAGATGTTACGTTTTTTTTTTTAATTATTTCTGGTAATTCATAGTTTAGAAAAGATAAACTTAATTAAAATGAAATAAACAAAGCGAAAATATACAAAATACTTGGATGGGCAAGAAAGGTGTAAGAAAATTTATATTGCAATCAGAGATTTTTGTACAGATTTATCTGGCAACACAGTTTCCTCTATAGTACGTCAATAAAAAACAAATGATGCTGATATGATGTTGGTCGTAATGAAGTACATATGGCAAAGTAAATTAAATCAAGTTTAAAATAAATTCATATTTACTGTTTCTTTTTAGTACATTAGCATTTTATTTCATAAAAAATAACATTTATAGGTATGTAATCTACATATTTACTAGGTGTACACGGCCATATTCAGAATACACGCAAATAATGATAAGAAACGGAAATGGAATCTGTTCCACATCCTTTTAAAGATGGAAGCATATATTACAAACAAATAAAATAATAGATATCTTCTCTATACATAAATGTATGTATGTATGTATATCTCTCTGTTTATGAACGTTTACGTGTGTCTATGTAATTTTTGTATCTCTTCTTGTTTAAGTTTTATTTTATTATTATTGTTGTTTTCAAGTTGTTATCGTTATTTTTACATGTGTAACAAGTGCGCGGCTTATATTTTCATTTTGTCGTGTTTGTCGTTGTTCATTTTATTCTTTCTCAATAGAGAGTGCAAAATGTACAGAACAGAGTAAAACTTAAAAAAGAAGTAAATATTATAAGTTTTATAAGTAGAAAATGTCAACAAATAAAACTTTAATACATTACAGACGGCCTTCCTTCGTTCATACATAAATAAATGTAGTTATTGTTAACATTGGTATTTATTATCAATTATTTATACATATAAAGATATCAGGGAAACCAAGCAGGAAATCCCGATTTATAAATCCTAAAAACCGGCATTTTTTATTATCAATCACGGGGTTAAAAAATCCGTTTGATTTATTAATAAATTTATTAAAAAGGTACGCAATAAACTCCACGAATTTTTATTAGGGCATACACTCTAAGGAGGCGTTTGAACGTACAGTCACTCAATTAAGTATTTTGCCACAGAAAAATCATTTCAAATTGCGAAAAAAGTAAAAAGTAGTATAATTAATTCCAATATTTTGTATGCATTAATTATTATTTACTTTTTTAATTTAAAATTAAGTATGGTAACTGTTGTTTCTGAGAACAACTTCCAGGTGTATTGGAATTATTTGTACCAAATTTTGACACTTCTTGGCCGATATTTCGTAACATTCTAACTGTATAAGTACCTTTAAATTGGCTTTCGAAGAAATCGGATGTTATCTGACTTTTTTTTACCAAGGAAGCCATTATTTTTTAATGGGATTTCATTTTTGACTCTTAGGGCAACATTACACAAGATTAAAACATCCAAACAATCCGCAGTATTTCCATTTCAATTCTCAACATAATTACTTTTTTAACGTATATTTGGTTAATTTTTAAATACCTGATATTATAGGTTAAGATATTTCCTCGTATCACACCACCATAGGTGGAGGGAGTAGAATGAGTTTGTATGGATGTATGTAAGATTGAGAAAAAAATATCCAAACACCCATCTTAAAGTATATGGGAAAAGTCATAGTTTAATAGTTATCTTATTGAAATTTGGTACAGGTTATTTTTTTATTTTTGTCACAAGGAAATTGGTCATGATAGGTCCATTATTTATCAATTATATTTATTTAAACTTATTGTCATATGTGAACACTTCTTATATGATCCTATTGTAAATCGAAACACTTTTCAAAAGTAAATGTGATCGACACTTTTTCGAAAACAACATCTTTTACAATCCGATTTCGTGACATGGTTAACTCTACTTAAAATGTGATTGTGATTGGAATGATGTAGTGTTTATTTTTCTCAATGTTACAATAAAAATAGGTTTAATTTTTTCCTATAGCTTTTTCATAACATGCTTTTTATAAAAGAATGGTACTTTTTTGTTTCTTTTAGCTTAATTTATCCAAATAAAATTTTTTGAATTTAAGTTTTTGTGTCTTCAAATTCTGTATTGCTTGTTTCGAAGATTCGAGTTCGATTCCCTCCAGACTAACGCTCGTTTCACTAACAACAAGCGATAGTCTTCGTTACTACCCTCCCAGCATTTGGAAGATAGTTGGTGATAAAACTATCGAAAAAGAACGGATATTATAGATTTTTGACCTAAAAAACTTTTCTAAAATGATATTTTCATTACAAATAAATGAAATATGTTGGTTACTTTCCTGGTTCCCCTTTTTATACTTTAAAATATTACTAAATTTGTACTCAAAAAGTGCACCAAAAGGTGACATTTAAAAACTATCGAAACGAGGTACATTTCTTCCTGAACGGTGACAGCCTGGAGCTACATTTTGGAGTCATTTTCCATAGTAAATGCTGGCAGGGTAGTATTTATGTTAGAGAATTATAATATAATTTGTAATTGTATGTACTTAATTTTTAATTTGCCGATTTATAAAACCAAAACAAATATTTTGTTGGGGACCTATATTGTAATAAATAAAAAAGATATAATTAGTGGTGGAAAATTAGAACAAATATACGATTTCGATAAAAAAAAACAAATTTTACGTAATTCATTTATGTATATCGTTTTTATCAAAAAATATACTTGCCAAACCGCAAGTTTGTAAACGTTTTAAGTCATTTACATTTTTTTACTAAATCGAAGCAAAAAAAATCCCCTTTCATATTTGATATTTGAATATTATTAAACATCCATCGTATTTTGCATACCTACATCGATATGAATGTATTGTATACATTAAATTATGCGTATTTTTATTAAATTTGTGTAGTAAACGCGTTAGCAATGTTTAATACAATAACGACCTGTATTGGAAAAATATTATACTCGTGAATTTTGCTATTAACTCATTTATCAAATACTCTCTAAACAAATAGACACTTGTGAAGAAAACAAAACAACAATACCAATAAAACCAAAGGCCATACGAAGAAGACGTCAAAGAAAACTTAACAAAACAAATTCAACTAGTCCAATAACCGTCGAACTAACTAAACGTTGCACTTCTGTTAACAACACTAACCACATTGTTTTACATTTTTTAAATAGAATTTCACGGCTGTCAAATATTCCGGGAATTTTGCGAGTATCTGATGTGGATGACTATAATTTTTAAAGTTGTATTTTCTTTTAATAAAATTTGTAAACAATTCAAAAAACGACACCAATTACCATTGCAAAAACAAATGCTAAGACACAAAAAAATCTAAAAAAATTGAGAGAAGTAACAGTTGTTTTTTTTTAAGAGAAACGTCAAAACAGATTCAGTCAGTGGTTGTTTATCGGAGAAAGAAAAAAATTTAAATAAATTAAAATACACTAATAATATTCTTGGCGTCACTGTTTATTCAAATAATATTAAAAACAACAATTAAGATTAAAGCAACACAGATTTTTTTCTTATCACTATAAAGTTAATGAATTAAACAGAAACGAATTGTTTATATTTATACTCATTTGAACATTATAGTTATTGAAATCCAAACAGGCTAAAAATAAACACATGTGTTTTCGCGTAATGTTTTTTGCGAATATTTTTTTTATTTATTTTATTTACTAATGTAAAATAAGTAGAAAGTTTCATTTAAGACTTTAAAATTTCTTTTTAAATAAAACTATGGAAATTGATATCTGGCAAGCTTCGGAACCAATACACTCCACTTACAGTACATACACTACATTTAGAAAAAAAAAAGTAAGAATATTATATTCGCCTTGGCCGAATCTTTGATACCCACCATCAAAAGAAGTTAACTAAAATAAATGCTGAAGTGGGCAGAAT
>JACGTJ010002411.1:58742-69272 GCA_014858695.1 Chrysomya rufifacies | reverse complement strand
TCTTAGACGAAAATTTTAACATGTTACAAACGGAATGACAAACCCAATATACCCTTAAACAGTTTTTTAATCGTGGGTATAAAAATAATAAAAGGTGCCGTAGAAATTTCAAATGTAGGTCGTGAAGAAAGCTCTTGTAAGAAATCCTACAGTATAGTAATATTCAAATTATCATGCTGATAATTCATTGAAAATATTTATAATACATATAAATGTGTATTTATATCTGAATCTCGCCACGTTTGGTAAAAATTCGCCATATTTGACAACCCTGTGTCTTACAGGTTGCTCTATATGTTATTTTTATAAAGATCTTGTTACAATCAAAATACAACGAAGAAATGAAACCTTAAAAATGCAAAGTGAATTCTTAAATTAAAAAAAGATAACATATGTAACTTAATAAATAAGAAATAACATTCAATTACCTTTTTTGATAAAGGAATTAAATCCTCTGTATAAATTTTTGTCAAATCCTTACTTTTAAAAACAAATAAATTGATTATTTTTTTCGTATTTTAAACTTTTAATCATAAATTTGCATATTATTAAGTTGTTGTTGTTATTTTTAATCGTTAATTCTTTTGTTTATAATAATAATAAAAAAACAAAAATAAAATAAACACACAAGTATGAGTAATAATTATATTATGACCGGGTACATAATCGGCCATAAAAGGTATTTTGAAGTACAAGTACACTAATATTGGTAGTAATGATTTTGTGGAGGTTGTGCTGCTGATGGTGGGGTAAAGTGCTGGAACTTTGGATTATTGTAGTGGTTGTATGTTTATATTTTTCTTTCTTATATATTGTTTCTTTTTTTTTATTTGGGTGGTAATTG
Source organism: Chrysomya rufifacies (assembly GCA_014858695.1). Taxonomy (NCBI): domain Eukaryota; kingdom Metazoa; phylum Arthropoda; class Insecta; order Diptera; family Calliphoridae; genus Chrysomya; species Chrysomya rufifacies. Next base: position 68,428 of record JACGTJ010002411.1, on the reverse strand, counting down.
TGAGTTGGGTTTATATATATTTTTCTTATTTTATTTAAGCTCTTTTTTTTCTGTTTCAGATCTTATTCCTTAAAATAACTTTTTAATGCTATATATAAAATTAAATATTTTCATTCACTTGTACATTTCTATATTTAAAAAACAAAAAATAAATATTGCATAAATTCCTTCTTTTTCTCTTATCTCTTTTCTGTTCACTTCCGTTTTTTTTTTTATCTTCTACGACAATTATTTGCAAAGGAATTTCGTTTTTTCTTTTTAATTTTATATTATAATTTATTATTTTATTTATTATATTATTTATTTTATCGATTCTTATTATTGTACACTTTGTGTTAGTAAAATTTTATTATTAAAAATTTTGCAATTTCGGGTTTTATTTTTAATTTGCGTATAATAATCTTGTGTATATTTTTGTACAATGAATGAATGATTTGTGAGCAGAAAAAAAAATTCACAAAAATCTCAATCTCACACGAATAACAGAAAATGACAGGGCAGATGAAAATAATGTTGTCAATGTGGCAGTGATTAAACGCGAGATTTTTAACTGATACCTGTTTTGTGTTAATTAATTACAAGTTTTTTGAAAGAATTTACTTCTCGTTATTTCCTAGAAATCAAAAAATATTTTGGATCTCGTAGTCCAGGAAGTTATGTTTTAAATATAATTAATATTATTAAAAGAAATATCTTTTTTTAAAGTTTCTGTACATGAAAATAACATATAATTATGTAAATATTGTATTGTAAAAAAAAAAAAAAAAAAAAAAAAAAAACTTCTAAGCCAATAATTTTTCCCAACTACAGAGTAAGTTAAGAGATAATTCTGTAAAAATTATTAAGTTTCATGTTTATTTTATTTAGTCTTAAATCTGCATCAAATCGGATTTTTTAAATAAACTTATCTGACAGCCTTTTCACACTTAGTGAAATCTAGAAACATAACTACATAATTTGTATATGAAAATAATTTATATAATATTTCTATAACATTTTCTTTCAATCTAGATTTTGCGATTAATTTGTTGTCACTAAAAAACTTTAGTTATATAGTGTAAATTTATACAATTGTAGTATTTTTTTAACAAAGTTATAAATTATTTAATGTTATTTGTTTAATATCGCTAAATTTTCAAAATTTTGAGTGGAATCAATGTGATTTTTAATATTAAAGGATGAAAAAAAGTCAAAAATTAGCAATTAAACAAATATTTCAAATTTCCCTATTCCTAAATTGAATTCATTAAAAAAATATATAACATATTTTAATATTTGTGATAATTTTTTAGTAAATGAGCTGCTGGTAACACTGAAACCTGAAAAATATTTACAACGGCGCTAATATGAATTTTGGCGCCGGTGTTAAAAATAAGATAACGGCTTTGTTCATAATAGTCACCGCAGATTCCAGCACGTTGTAGTTTTTATAAACCAAGGAAGCAAATTAACAGTAATGGAGGAGGAAATCGATCTTGGTTTTGCCGAAGAATGTGAAAGTAAACATTGGCTTTATAATACCTACTTTCCCAGTAAACTGGGTGGGAAACCAGCTTGGCTACATTTAGGCCAATTACCTACCACAGAAATATTAAAATGCAATAAGTGCAACAATCCTAAAAGTTTTCTATGTCAAATTTATGCACCACTCGAAGATGAACATAATTTCCATCGTACAATATATGTGTTCGTTTGTCGTACAGAGTCCTGTTATAGGCCTAACGAGAACAGGTAAATGAGAATAATTTGAGAATAATAAAATTTTGATAAAATAAATTGATATATCTTTATAGTAATATCACCGTATTGAGAAGTCAATTGGCTAGATGTAATGAATTTTATTTGTCTGTGCCTCCCCCCGAAGAAGGCGATCCAGCAGTAAGCATTCACTTTTAAATAATTACGTGTTACAATTAATGTTGTTTAATTTTTGTTTTAAAGCCCGAAACATTGCCCAAAAATTGCAAATTATGTTTAGCTTGTGGCTGTTTGGGTCCTTTGAAATGTGGTCGATGTAAAAAAGCCAATTATTGCGGAGCTGCTCATCAGCGTCTACACTGGAAATACCATAAATTAAACTGTTCAGCTGATGAAACTAAAGAAGTAAATGAAACTAACGTTACAATACCAGAAATTCTATTTCCTGAATGGGAAATCGATATTAATTGTTTAGCAGATGAAAATACAAGACGTCTTGATGATGCCGTTCGAAATGAAGAAATACAAATGCAAAAATTAAAAGATATGATGGCCAAGGGTAAAGCTGGTGTATTTCAAGATTTACCAGAGTCCGAATTAGAAAAATACACACAAGGTAGTGAACAGATAGATGACAAGTATTTTGGTAAATTCCGCAAAGAATGTAATAAGGAACCCTTGCAAATTATACGTTACAAACGTAATGGTGAAGTGTTATGGATAGCAGATCCCGATAAGACTGTTAAAGAACAACTGGAAAATATACCCAAGTGTGAATTGTGCGGGGAAGAACGTCAATTTGAATTTCAAATTATGCCACAAATGTTAAATTATCTAGAGGATTCCAATGTAGATTGGGGAGTTATTGCTGTTTATTCCTGCCCCAAAAGTTGTCCATTACCCGCAGATAAAGGTTATGTTGAAGAATTTTGTATTAAGCAGGATATAATAAGTAATTGATTTTCTTTTTTTGCTTTTATTATTCAATAATAAAATATTATAAATAGTGTATCAATGTTATTTACTAATTTAGTTTAATAATGGGAAAATGACGATGCCTAGAGAAATCGAACTCTGGTTGACGTTTTGTATCCTTTTGATGTCCTTTCGCCAAAACATTCATTACTACATAATTAATCTTTGCCACTTGTAGCATGTCAAGAATCTGTAATAGTAAAACAAATTAAGTTTTTTTTTCGAATTTTACTATTTTTTTAACTTACCTCTTGCTCAGGATTTTGTATTGATTCGCAGGCATTACGGGCTTGATCAAAGTGTTTGGCTGCCAAATCGTAAATTTCTGATGAAGGCGGACTCATCATATGCTCGCGTATACTTTTAAACTCTTCATACGATACTGGTGGCGGTGAAGTTAGATTAGCAAAAGGAGCAAAACGACGATTGAATCGTATCTCTTCATTGTCAAACTTAGGCATTGGTTGGCGTATACGTCCATCCTTTGTCAGGGCACACATTGCCTTATAGAAACCACCACACATATTAAGCAAAGCATGATAGTAGAAAATTTCTTGACGATAAGATTTTTGCTGTTGTTTCTTGTTCTTTTTGGGCTTTAGTTTATTACGACTTTTGGCTAATTTACTTAGCTGTTCTTTTTCATATTCCTCTTGGGCCAATAGATTCTTTTCGGTTCTTGTCAAAGCCGAAACAATGAAACCAATAAGCAATTCATAGGGATACCAATAAATATACAAAAATTCATGTACCGAATACAATTCCAATTCAAATCCCGACATTAAATACAACATCATTGCACGGAAACAATTATACAAAACCCAAGTAGCAAATTGTGTACTAAATTTCAAAGCTGTGGCAGCAGCTTCATTACCCTCCACTGCCTTTTCATTGGCCAATATGCTAAGATGTGAATCGAGGCGTGCAGCTTCCACCTGTATACTATCAAAGCTTTCTATAAATCTGCCCAATTTGTCACGTTGACGAGCGCGATTAAAACCACAAATACGCAAAAATTGTGTAAATGTGCTTATGCAATAGCGGAAAAAGGAATCCAAATTCAATTGTATATCACGATCCATAGCTAAGGGATTTTTGGGATTCAAAATGGGTGGCGAATTGAATGCTCTTACCGAATCCCATAGGAAATCTTTAACCGGTATAGTGCCGAAAATTAAACGGCGAGTTGATATAAAAAGTCCTTGCAGTACACTACGCGATAGTATACATTGTCCTGACTTACGACTAAACTCTATGAAAAAGTTCTATATATGAAAGATAAAGAATTTTTTTTTTTTAATTTTAAAATAGAAATTGTATTTATTTCACTTACCAGAGCTGAATAATAATCACGCATACGTATAACTTTACATGCATATTTTAGACGTTGAACCAATTCCTCCAGAAACATTATACTGGAAGGACGATCACGCATTTTAACACTACGAGGAAAAGTGGGCGGTTGACTGCGATCATGTATGCGCGGTGAAAAGCCAATGGGATTGGGAGAATCAGCTGGAATTAATTACGAAAAGTAAATTGAATAAAAGTGTTATGAATGAGGTTTTGAAATACTTACATCCTTCTTTTGGCTGAGTACCCTTGTCAATTGTTTTTTTAATTTGTGGTGTCAACTCCAGCGACGTATTTAAGTGCTTGTAGATTTCATTAATTACCACTTCATCTATAACATTCACCATGGCACAGTCCAGACTATAAATGGCTTGATAAAAATTGCGCATAAAACGCAAACGATAAACTACTGCCATAATATCTTCCGGTTGCGTAGACATCTTACTTTGTCTAACCAAATCATCTTCAGCATCTTTAAGCATGCTGGGTATAAAAGATGCTTGACAAGAGTCTTCAGGTGCCAGAAGTGAGGAATTACCATATAGCTGAAAATCTTCTTCCTCATTAACACTGCTCGATATAATAATGTTTTTAATGTGTATTATCAAATGACGGACGGCATGACAAAATGCCTTTAATGATTTATCCTCGATTTTAGCTGGGGCATGCAAGTAGAAACAGGTAAATAACACCTGATCCATTGAATTTCCCTCCAGCCAAGAAACAATGCAGGTGAATAAAGCATCAAATATACCTATAAGCTCTTCATTAGTAAGACCATTAAGCTTAAGCACTCCTGCCTCTACAGCCGATTCAAATGTATGTGGTGTGGCATCATTTTTATTATAACCCATACCCACATCCATTTTAGGATCCATCATTTCAATGGCCGACATAGCTTCGAATAAACCAAATAGCATATCCTGCGCCAATTCACCCAAATTCAGTTCGCTGCAGGCCGATTTGAAGTCTTTTGTTATATCTACCCAACCATATTTAGGATATTCACTGGCATCCTCATTATTAGAACGCATCATACGTTGTATGTCAGAGTCTGCATAACCACAATCTTTTAAAGGATATTGCTCACCCTCCGATGTTTCCGAGTCTAAGGAATCCATAGTAGCAGTTAATTGCATGGTACCCGTAGAAGCTGCAGCGGCGGCAGCAGCTGCTGTGGCCGCTTGAAAACTTGGTTCATTAACACTTTTTTTAAGAGATAAATTACATCAACTAATTATTTTATTTGGTTTGTTATTTTCACTATAACTTACATTGGGTGCATTATTCTATGCTAACATCACTTTTCTTTGGAAAATAAATATTATTTTTCTTTTCTTTAGCTCCGCCAAGTTCACTAAAATTTTTCCAAAAAAAAAATATATATAGACCCCCAACAGTGATGGATACACAGCGTTTTTTTAGAGTAATTTAACGATTTTATGTTATAATGACAATTCTGCGATTTCTATTATGTAGTTTCCGCGTTTTACAGTAGTCATGAAAATATATATGTATTAACAAGTTATTTTAAAAATTAATCAATTATTTTTTTGCGAATATTCCATTTTTTCACAATAGTTAAAATATTTTATACTTAAAAAATATTTTCTTTTAAAGGTATTAGGCACAGATAAAAGAAAGAAAGAAAAACAACGACTTATAGGGAAAGCAACATGTTAAAAAGACCAGCAATACAGTATACAAAGTGGGAATATTCTTATAATTTTAAAATTAACAAGTAAGAACGTTATATTCGGCTATGCCGAATCTTATATACCCTTCACTTAAGTTGGATAACACAAAAAAATCCTCCAAAAATAGCGTATTCCCGTTCCAGATGGTTTATATATGTTTATATATAAAATGTTTTTTCTATTTGAATTTATTTTTATAGAATGTATATTTTGTCTCAAATTATGATAAAATTTCAAATATACAAAAATTAAGTTGGTTTATTTTCTATTAAGTCGAATAAATTTCCATAAACGTTTTTAATCGTTTACGATAACTATAAATTTTATTTCTTTTTTTACACGGTTTTAACATATTAATCATACATTTCTTTTATAAATATATTAATATAATTTATTTATCTAACAGACAATTTTATATTCATATATTCATACATATTTAAACGATAATATTTTATTGTTCATTTGTTATGCTGAAGAAAGTTTTATAATGTAACATCCAACAAAATGACTTGCAAATCAGATATTATTATGAAATAAAGAAAACTAATAAATTAAATTTAGATGAACAAAAACAATCTTTCATATATACTGTAGTAAAATTCCTAAAAAAAAACAAATAAGTTTGGCTTGTGGCTAAACGTACTAGAACATACGGAACTTTGGAAAATTAATACAGTAGTCTTACAAAGATATTTCAGAAAAGAAAAATCAGTAATAATTAAAACCAGAGACTTACAATTTCAAAATCCCAAAGTATGAGGTTTCTTAAAACTAACCCCGCTATAAAATCATAAAAAAAACGTTAGACAACTAGGAATACCTTTCGAATTAGAATTACTTGAAGAATCTAGATGTCTATCCAATGATATAAATCTAATAAACAAAGTACTTATTTTGGCATAAAGTCCTTTAGTATTGAAAATTATTAGGTCCATTATTTCACTCACAACTATACAAATGTATTAAATTGTATTAACAGTATAGCCATTTTATTTAAATATATACTTAAAACACCTAAATATATGATTTTGGTTACAATTATATAGATACCTCTTTACAAATGTCAAATAAGTATGTATTTAAACGTCAAGTTATTTTATATGTCAAATTACACTACATTTTTTTTTTATAAATACTTATATAATTTTGTGGATCACATAGCCTGATTGGTCGACTTGAGTACTTTACAAACTATAGAATATATAGAAACGATACGGTCAAATATATATAGAAATTATTTGTTTATCTGTTTGATTCATTCAACAAACAGTCTTCATAAAATTATCTTTGTTTGTCTATAATTAAGAGCAATAATTTAAAGTTTTGTTTATCAACTCAAAGTTATTCATCTTGAACATCACTTTATATTTTTTAAAATTATTTATGTATTTATTTATTTATTCATCTGTAATTTTTATGAAAAATTATTTTTATTTTTTCATAAATTCTTTCGACTACTGCTTATCTCTGACACAAACATTTAAATTATATTTTTTCCAAGTGTATAATAAATACAACTCTGAAAACACTGTTTTATTCATGACAGCTGTTCAATAAATTCTTATACTAACAACAACAATCGAAATAGGGGTTTTTACTAAAAATTATTTTTTTTCTTTGTCACTAGAATTAAATAGAATACCGTGCTTTTAACTACGTTGTGTTATATTGAATTTCTAGAAAATTTAACAAATTTTATAACAAAATAGTATTTAAAACATAAAAAACAAATAAATAATATAATCATAACGGTTTAGCAAATAAATTTCTTTAAAGTTTAATAGAATAAAAGTGAAAAATAATTGGGGAATCCCTATAAAAATTTGCACAATCTAATAAGAATAAAAAACAAAAACATAAGAAGAAAAAATTATAAAACAGGAAGTAATTTGTGAAAGTATAACAACAACAACAGCAGAAAAAAAATACAAAAATGTTAAATGGTTAGCTGAATAAAAAAAAAAAAAAAAAAAAAAAAANNAAAAAAAAAAAAAAAACAAAACAATTTCATATTGTAGAAAATTTAATTGTAGTTAATCATTTTATAATCATCGCTGCAATTAATTGATTTGTTTTCATTTTATATGAGTGACTAAAAATCTTAGTTTTAGTTAAATACGTACATACATAAATGTTTGTGTTTTTTTCTATTTACTAACACGCAAATATGTATACACACATACTAATTAAAATATGCTATATAAGTAAACAATTTTGTATATAGTATATTAATAAAAAATTAAATAGTGCAATTAATAATAGTAACATTAATTAATAATTTAACCCATTTCTTGGAATAAACATTTTATGTAAACACTCATATCTACATACGTATATTCGTATATCTATGTTTATAATATTACTTGATTTCTGTATGTGAGGGTGGTTCCGTTTTGTTAGGTTTATATTGCTTAATCTATATAACCGTAAATGCTAAGTCAGGGTCAATTTTAAACACTTTTTGATTTTTTTTAAATGTACAGAAAATAACGAAACAGATAGAAATTAATTGTGATCTATATTATTCCATTATTTAAAATCTTATCAGTTTAGTTCTTTTTTTGAGGATTGAATAATTTTGTTTAATACATACAAAAATACATGAAACATTTTCCTTAAGTGATCAGTAATGGCAACACATGGAGTTGCGAATAACTAGAACTCAACTTGAATTGAATTAAAAGCAAACAAGAAATGAACTAAAAAAAATTAACTGGAAATAAACTAGAACGGAATTAGTAATGAACTAGGAGGGAATTAGAACTGGACTAGAAATGAACTAGGTCGAAACTAGAACTGGATTAGAAATGAACTAGAACTTTTCTAGAAATAATCTAAAATCTGACGTGGAACAAATCTAGATTAGGATTAGAGCTAAACTAAAAATGAACAGCAAATTAACTAGAACTGAATTTGAAAGTATCTACAGATAAATTTATACTAAAATCTTGTAATTAAAATAAAAAGAAACTAAAAAAAGGATTCACTTGGACATCTTTGAAGTGGGTCATGAAAGCTGTTCATGTTATCGCCTATGTCTTAGGATATAGAAAAAGTTTAAATTATTATAACGTAGTTTTTGGACAAACAGTATTAATATTGATTATTTGAAATCAAACAAAAGATATATTGATAATTACAATACTCTAATAATGTTCCTAATGTACTAATACTGAACTTATTAAAAATGATATCTAATGTATGTAATGATATCCCTAATGTACTAATACTGAACTTATTAACAAAGAACTCGAATAAAATAAGAACTAAATTAGATATGAAGTTCAACTGAACTCCAAAGTAATTGAAATAGCTGAACTAGCTAGGATTAAACTTAAAAATTACACCATATTTTTCGCGTCATTACTGTGATACATCGAAGAAATCTTTTGAAAATAATACATTTGTAGCTTGTTTGCCAATTGTGAGTTAATCTAAAAAGACCGGTTAGTGTATTGAGTATTAAACCTAATTTTATATAGTATAAAATTCCATCACTAAAATCAAGTTTTAATTGCAGAGAGAAAATATTGTACAGTAGTAGGTATAACTTTATTAAGATTCCTTGATATTTTTTAATATTAAATTGCAATATAATTGTATATTTATAATCAATCAACAAAATCAAATGACACGTTAGAATTACAATGATTTTCTAAATATTATTGAAACAAAAAAAATGACGTAGAGAATATTTAAATTTTTATATATTAAATAAATTTAAACACAATTATTAAAACATAAGTCATACGTTAAAATTAATCTTTTATTTTTTTACGATTATAGCTTTTGTACTTTTTGGACTTTGTTTATTTTTTTTTTTAATACGAAGAATAATCATTTAAACAAAATAAAACAAGTAAGAATATTATATTCGGCTTGGCCGAATCTTTAATACCCACCATCAAAGTATATTAAAGCATATTTCATATATTTTTTGTCTTCCTACTAACTAACGATATA
>JACGTJ010002411.1:39678-58642 GCA_014858695.1 Chrysomya rufifacies | reverse complement strand
AAATTTTCGAAATATCGTTAGTTAGTAGGAAGAAACATAGACAAAAAATATATGAAATATGCTTTAATATATTTTGATGGTGGGTATTAAAGATTCGGTCAAGCCGAATATAATATTCTTAATTGTTTTTTTATAACCAAATAATTTGTTGATATCTATAATTCGCCTTTTCCTAATTTCATAACTGCAATTAATTTTTTACAATAAAAAATTCTATTTTATCATTATAACATGTTTTGGAATATTTCACTTCACGGTGTAAAAACATTTATTCTAATCATACTTTTTGGAATATAAGATGCAAATTTAATATATTTGAGGGCATTTTACCTTGAAGCGGTATTGCATAGGAAGTAAAACGTTTGGCAAAACCGTCAACACTTATAAAAATACTTCAATTCGCTTTATTTAAAATCTGTAGTTTTTCTCCTTGAATTATGTGGCAGCCCTGATAAAGAGTGTCATATATAATAAACATTTACATGAACATGTGTATGAATAGATGTTTGTATGAATGTACCCACAACAATAATATTGTTAAAAGAAAATTGAAATTTAAATTGAAATAACAAGAAATTTTAAACTGAAAATAGTGGAAATGTTTATTTCATATTCATGCAAAATATCTACAATTAAATATAAAAGTATTTATACATCTAGTTTAATAATGAAAATAATTATTATGAATTCTCATAAAAATATCGAAATTGAGTGATCACAGATTATAACTGCTATATCACTTCATTTAACAAAGATGTAACCAATATCGAATTTGAGTGATCGTAAATTATATCTGGTCTACCTCTTAATTTAACCAATTAATCAATTTAATATTTTTCATATAAAAATGTGAATTCTGTATAAAAATCCAATTTTAGGTGAAATTCGAATGTTCACAGATATAAACAATTTTTGTTTTATCTATTTGACCATTATTTATTAATATTTGTATTTTTTAAGCGTGGAAAATTCAGGACTTTTATAAATTGTGATTTTTTTTCGTCTTTGCATTTTTAACACTTTTGGAACAATTTTTTGAATAGATATTTGTATGAATGTGCCCACAACAACATTCTTAACAGAAAATTGAAAATTGAATTGAAATAACAAGAACCTGAAAATTGCTCCCACAAGAGCATAAAAAGGACCGAAAATAAGTTAGATTTTTTACCCTTCTTAATATCTAAAAAGTACTGATTTTGTACTTTATTGTATACGTTTTTTCCTAAAGTCTTCAATACTATATAAACATAATTTTAAGTCTTCATTGGTTAGAAAGTTACATGGAATATCAAAATAATAACAAAATGTTGTACAAAGTACTTGAAACCTGTCCGTTTACCTATAGCCTAAACGATTGTAACACAATGTTGTGGTACTATTTTGCATCCCATATAACTTTCTAACCAATGGAGTTACAATTTAGGTTTAAATAGCATGGTCAGTAAGTCTTTAGGCTACTCTTTGATATTTATCTGTAGTCATTCCTAATTCAAGGAATATAAAAATATCCTTTATTTAACATACTAAACTATCTTTACGTTTACTTTTGCACCCTCACTGTAGACAGATGTGTGTTTTTTTTAAGCATTAATATCTAAGATTAACTATTTTATTATATTGTAGGTTTCTTATTGTTTTTTCAAATAGAATTTATATCTATTGTATAGTTTAAAAAAGAATGGAAGAAACATACTCAAAGTACTTGTTAATGGTATCGTTATTACATTTTGAGTGGAAACAAAAATAGTTGTTGTAACTCCTATTGTGAAAAAAAATCGTAAGTTATTCAGCCTTTCAGTCATGCTTTGTTTACCTTTTACTTTCCACACACTGCACACACTATATATCTATCTGGCGTTGAATGTTACCAATTGTTTGGTAGTAAGTTAATTCTCTTCAATCTACCCCCATATGTGCACATGTTGCTGCTGCTGAACATGATCAGTTTAAGATCTTTTGCTGTTGCATGTGTGTTTGTTTGTAATATTGTAAACATACACATATATTTGTAATTAACATTGCAGAACTCAACGAACTAGTAAAACAATAGAACGTGCCACAAAACGAAAGGTGTTTTAAGGTTGTTGTCAAGTCATTCAACCGTTAATTTTTTACCGGTAGCCATATTTTCTTTTTCCCTATTTTTTCCAAATTTTTCTTAATAAGAAAACTTATTTCTTATCCACGCGCTTAAATTTGTGTCTTATTTAATTGTTTAACAAATTTCTTAAGATCTACATACATATGTATATCATTAAAAACGCAACATATCGTGGGCCCAAAGAAAAAATGACGTGATTTACTAATATATACATATATTTTTTCAGGAGAAATAAAACATATTTCCTCCATATGGGGTTTAAACAATAAATTACAAAAAAAATCGGTAATGTAATAACTTCTTTAATTATTAATATGAAGTTGTGTTTATCGATCTGTTATGGTTTTCATTCAAATTTTTGAACGCATTTAAGACTAAAATTTAATGACAAAGATCTTTTAAGGGCAACCCATTAATGTGTGTTCAATTTTTCATATTATATTTTTACAAATAACTTTTAATTAAAGATTAGTAAATTTTTTATTTTGTAATATTTTATTCAATTTATAAAATCATTTTTCCATATTTTCAAAATTTAACTTCCTTTTTTTAAAAATTACGCTTCACCTCATATTATTATTATTTTTTTAAAGGAAATGTACAGATATTACATGAGTAATTAAATATTAAAAGTCAGGTGTTCCATTTAAAAATGTCATTTTTGTATATGCATGAAAATGTTAGATAACATTTCCCCCATTCATAAACAATATAAAAATACTAAAATATAAGAATTTTATAAAAATTTAAATTCAAAACTAGGGTTAGATTTCGAGCACAACTTCAGTATTCTACACATAAATTTATATAGTTTTTAATGTTTTTTTACTTCTAGTTTTTTAAGTTTTGTTTGTAAGTACTGTGCAAGAAAAGTTCGCTTATTTTTGGTATATAGTTTATAAACTACCATTAAAGTCTTGTAAGTTTTCCTCTCATATTCGGTACTATTTAACCTTTTTGGTACATTTTTTGCACAATTATGTTCCTTTTTTCTACTTGTTTTCTAATGCATGTCAAATATGTTAGGAGCTCCATAATAAGGTTTATATAACAAAATTAAATTTGTTCTCTTTAACCTTCAATTATGTATCTTCATCGTTTACAAAGTTGCATAGGTTGTCAAAAAAGTACTGTAATATTTATACCATAATGGACTGAATATGAAAAAGGTGCCACTTTTTTTTGTCAGAATTACAAAAGTTACAACATTTCTTTCTGTCTAAATCTAACCACCCCTTTTTTGCCCTAAAATACATTTATTTTATAGCAGTTACTGATATAAATATATTTTTTAATGCGATTTTAAGCAAACCAACAAAATATTTATAAATTTAGAGTTCAATGCAATTTGTATCGTTCATTAAATGTTGTTATACAAATTGATTTAATGTAGATATTTAAAATACTACAATTCAATTACATTACTTCACATTGCTTAAGTCTAATTATTTTGTTGTAACATACTGAATGTTACCCGTAGACTATATATTCAAACAAAGTCCCTTACACCAATATTCAACACGTATGTATTGATCATTATCGACATTTATATTTAATAAAAATGTCAATTATTTTTTGCACATAACGCAGCGAAATGTAAATATACTATCAATAGTTTAAGTTAAAAATTATTTTATAACTTACCTTAAATTTTCGATGTAATTTTTTTCCACTTTAGAAAACTGGTACGTACACCTCCGGTTCAAGTTTTTTGATAGTAGTAGGATCTTAGAACACTTTTCGTATTGCTCATACTACGGCTACTGGTTTTTGTTACCTTAAAAATACTCCAAAGAAATAGAAATAAATAAAAAATATAAGTATAAATTAGTTACTTGTTTATACAATAGAATTTAAACTTATTAACTTTCCTACTTAGAGCTTTTTCATTTTCTTTTAATTCAATTAAAAAGTCCTGGATTTTTATAATTTTTAAAATTTAAAGAATTTCCAAACTTTTAGAAGCTAAAATTCTGGAAGTATCAATTTTAAAATTATCATTTTTTATTATTATTATTATTTAATTCAATTATTACTAAGCTAATTATGTGTTTTGAATGTATTCTTAATATTATTTTCAATATTCATTATATTAATTCATTAAAGTAAAATTGTTGTTTATAAATTTATTTATAAGTTGTTTGATTTAATGTTTATAAATGTATTGTTTGTATGTTTCCAATGTGTGTTTGTGTATAAATGTAATATAATATGATCCTATAGTTTTATTATATTTTCCTAATGAAAATATATTTAATATCTATAATTTACTATTATGGATGATATTGGGGCCAGGGATGGGAATTTGATTGCACTTTGGCATGATGGGAATGTGTATGAGGTTGAGCTGCTGCTGCTGCCAATGGAGGATATGTTGTGCTGTGCATCAAATGATTATTATCATTTGACGATTGGCTAGGCGTTGTTAACATAAATGTTGACCATTGGGGATAATAAGAACCGTAGAAATCTGATAGTGAAGGGGGTGGAGCATGCGAGGTGGCGGTTGAGGGCGATTGATTTATGTTTGCAGCTGCAGGTGGACCAGAAGGAGGAGGTTGTGGATGTGATGGTATATGATTGGCCGCGTGATGATAACGTGTATTTTGTGGCTGAGATCCATATGAAGGGTAATCGCTATACTGAGTTTGTGGAAAGGTATTATAGGAATTAAGATCACTTGCTCGCACATTGGAACCATAATGAGCAGTTGTATTGCGCAATGAGGGTAGTGGATTATAAGAATATGTTTGATGTTGACTATAAGCTGGAGAGGGTTGTTGGGAATGCATTTGGGGATGTGTTGGAGCTTGTAATTGTTGTTGTTGTTCATTAAGTGTTTGAGTATGAGACATGTGAGCATTTGGTTGTTGCTGCTGTTGTTGTGGTGGTTGCGTCTGTAGAGATGGTGGTGCTTGTTGTCTTTGAGTATAATGTACAGATGATGAAGTTGGTGGTAGTGGTGCTGTTTGTTCGTGAGTATCATTGCTAGTTGTTCTGTTTAAATTTGTTTTATTTTCATTTTCTGAAGTTGGTTTATTTTGATAACTAATGCTTTCATTAGCTTTATTAGTTGAAGAAGAGCAATTAAAAATATTTATTTGATTGACTGTATCTTTTGAAGTTTCATCATTTTGAACGTGATTTCCATTGTTAGTGTTCACCAATTTTCCTAGTTTTAAATCGTTATCTATAAAAATAAATTTTTAATGTTAAACATGGGAATAAAACATAACATGTGTAGCTATACTCTTACCTTTACTTGTAGGAGTTCCATTGTCGTTTTCACACGTTTCAGTTTTAGGTGATTCTTTAGAGGATGACGTTTCCGCTTCACCTGTTATATCAATAACATCACTTTTTTCCGGTGTAGTTACTGAAGGCTTGTTCAAAGTTCTTATAGCTATTATCTTGCCGCTATCTAATTGCATGTATATGCCCTTTGCAGATTTCAAAACCATAACTCTTTGACCCGCTTTAATTATAATTTTTGATTTATTGCTTGAATTGGTGGGTATGACAACATCTGGAATGAATTTTAACAATTACACATTTAATTTTACATTAATTCATTTAATTTTAATACCTAATGGTAAAGACATTTCTTGGGCGGTCATTCCTTGTTTTTGCCACACTTCCGCTGGTATCCAACGGGTGGTTCTCAAACCACTGCTATGCTTTTGTGTTGTTTGATTTCGAGGAGCTTGAATGGGTCGAACCTACAATTTATACAATATTATGATTATTACAGAACTGATAAACTGACAATTCCCAAACTTACTGAAGCCACAGGTCGGGTAATTAAAGAACCATCTTTGCGCACTGTTTGGTATTGTATACGACTTGAGCTTGAATAAATACTTTGTTTGGCTGATGTTTTCTTTTGCATTTCATAACTTCGATGAGCCATTCTTTTTTCAGCCTGGGAAAGTTTGTCATTTTTGCGGTCTATTAATAAGCTCTCATGGAAGAATGGCTCTTTGGTTAAACGTGATTTGTAGTCCGTTAAAATTGTCTTCATTATGGTGTCCGTATACGAATCCAAAGGCTTAATATATTCAAAGTTATTAGTCTTTTCCTCATCATCGTCGTAGTCGTAACAGAGATTAGTAACATCTTTGATTGAGAGATGAGCATCCGGATTACATTCGTCCACCACACGATCTGACATTCCCTGTTTTTTGATTTGGCGATCATATATTTTCTTTTCCAAACAACGATCCATAACTAATCGATAAATGAAACAAGCTCTACGTTGGCCGTATCTATTGAAATGCGATAAAAAACATTAATATCTATTAAAATACAAGAAATTTAATATAAGTTTACCTATAAATCCTATAAATAGCTTGGGTGTCATGACAAGGATTCCAACTGGCATCGAATATTATAACCCTATTGGCTCCCACTAGATTAATACCTAATGAACCAGCCTTGGTTGAAATAAGGAACAACTTAACATTTGTATTGGAATTGAATTCATTAACATATTTTTCTCTTTCCTGAGAAGTTGTGGAACCATCCAAACCTATAACAATTTTACATTAATTTTAAACGTCATGAAAATTATAAATAATACGTACGGAAATAGTGTTTATTATATGTCCAATTTGTGTTCTCTCCGGGTATCATGTTAGCTTGAAGAAATTTCTCTATCAAATTCAAAGTTAACAAACTTTGACTAAACAATAATACTCTATCGCCTATAGCAATACTTTCATTTAAAATACAAAAAAATATTTCCATTTTGGGTGAGTTTGTTATTAAGCCAGGCTCATATTTTTTCATAAACTTCATGGCCCAATCGTAGGTAATTTTTTCCGACACTTTTTTCGGTTCTACGTCGTTGTTTTCAGAAGCTGCAATCGAACTACTAAAATGGCTATCAGATTCCGACTTATCTGGGTCTGTAAATATACTGGATTTGTCTGATTTATCTTCTTTATTTGGAGAAATATTTTTATCCATATCTATGTCGGTTTCAATGGTACGAATTTCATTTGTATCCAAATCAACAATTTCTGAAGATGAATTGTGCGAATCTTCGGTGTTGCTGGTTTCTAAGGCCGTTTGCTTAAGCATACAACCCACATAATTTGGCTGCAAAGGACGACCCATTGTACTCATCATTGTAGGATATGAAAAATATGATGATTGCATGTCTTGATTGTATGTTATAGGATTAAGTGGAGGATTTTCATATTGATTCATTTCGTTAAAAAGTGATGGTCTAAAAAATAAATTAAAATTAATATTCAGTAAAAAACGTATCCAAACAAATGTAGTTACCCTTGATAGTTGTTTGCTTTTGCTGTTGTCGTCTGCGGTGCCAGCGCTTGTGGGGTTTCTTTAAGATCATTTTGATTTTGCAAAGAGTTACTAGTTTCAGCATCAAGTATTGATGTTTTCATGTTCGATTGATAGGATTGTGCTTGTGTTGTTGATGAAACAGATTCTGTACTAGCTGACATTGCTCCGGCAGTGGGAGGAGCTGTCCCGGACACAGGCGGTGGAAAGCCATTTTTATTTACACTAGATGTTATAGGAATATCATCTACCTCCTCAATATCCCAATCTAATCCCGAGTCAGCCATTTTCATAGCATCGTATAAAACGTCTGGGTGATTCCATATTTTACAACAAACAGCAAAAGCTTTAAGCGGATTTGGTACATTTTTCGTACGCACTATGTCGTTCATAAAAGTGTCATACAGCTGTTTCTGTAATTCTGTCATACGTGTAAGTATAACATACTCTTGCTTCTCGGGCAACGATTGCTGGAGAACTGTGTGTGATCTGCGTTGTACAAAACCTACCAGCAACGAATGTAATACATGGGCTCTGTAGCGCATTAGTTTAATATCATCTGGTGTTGAATCTATGCATAGACCATTTTGAATAGGTCTTTCGAACATGTTGCAAAATTCTGTCCGAGTACCCAAATAATTTGGTCTCACAAAATCTACCATGCACCAGTATTCTTGCAAATTATTTTGCAAGGGATAACCAGTAAGAACTATGCGCCTTCTTGTTCTTATTTGTTTAAGAGCTTGTGAAATGCCAGCCTGGGCATTTTTTATTCTGTGGCCCTCATCACATATTATTAGATCTGGTCCAGGTTTTACTAAAGCTTCGTATACTTCATCCATAAGACGAGAACGGGAGTCACTGAAATTTTCTGTTGCCGCTTGAAATTTTTTACTGCGACCTTTTTTGGTTGTGTTAAGTTTTAGGGCCAACAGTCTATAAAGTTCGTAGCCTATCAGTAAGACGCCGCCTTTTTCCTTCCATTGCAAAATTACTTTGGCTCGGGCTGTTAGGGTTTTTTGCTGATCATTAAGTACAAACACGTCAAAGTGTCGAGGTCTTATGTACTCTGGATTTTCCGAGTGTTTTGGTATCCACATATCAAATTCGGCATACCAATTTTGCAGGGTATTAATGGGCATAACACAGACCACATATTTGGAATCTGTGTATCTTAGGAATATATCACAGAAACAAACCACTTGTAGGGTTTTACCCAAACCCATGGAATGGGCTAAAATGCAACCAAAACCACCAGAAGTCTTAAAACGATTAATGGATTCTATTATATTATCGAAAAGAAAACGCACACCGCCAATTTGATGTGGTTTTATAGTTCGTGCTATTTGTGGTGCTATAAATATGTCCTCTTCATCCTCTGGATGGCCAACATTTATAACAACTCTACCCAAATGATCGGGTACATTAAATTCATCCTTAACATGCATACCGCTGTTATTAGGGTCATCATTTTCGTTGTCGTCCTCCAGTTCGGCTTCATCGTCTGATAGGACTATGCAATCGTCATCATCAGAACTGTCCTCTATAGTTACTACTTCTGCAGGCACAGAGTCTTCCTTTTCGTCTAAACTCTTGGGAGTTTCTGCATCTTGTTCCGTACTTTCAAGTGCTTGATTGTTAGTGGTTTGCTCTTGTTTCAATTCATTTTGTGGTTCGTTAATTTTGAGTAAACTTGATTTTTTCTGTTCTGGAATAAGATCTGAGGGATCCCGAACTCTATGTTCATTGACAAATCTGTCAAAATGAGTTAATACTGCTTCTCTTTGTTGATATTCTCTTAAAAGTTTCTGCTGTTCGGCCATACGGGCCAAACGTTCGGACTCTTCATGTTGAGCTCTTAAAGTATTTGTATCCAATTGATTGGTATCCATAACTTCCCGTATATTTTTTCTTAAATTTGTTTTCTTCTTTTCTTCCGCAAGTTGGGCAAGATGTTGTTTTTTAGCCAAATTAGTATCTACATTAATATCTACGGGAGATTTACGTTTCTGACACTCGCTCATGTCTGTAAACATAGATGGTTTTGGGTCTACGTTAGCGGAAATTTCGGGCTTCAAAAGTGATGTTGAAGTATTGGTGCTTAATTGAGGATTTTCGATTACGGTATTACTAACATTCGCTTCAAAGTATTCACCATTATTTGGTGTCATTTCTTGGTCTCGGTTTAATACCTCATTTGAAACAACATTAGAAGGATATGGTGGCAAATTAGTTATTTGCTGATTAAATGATTGTTGTTCCTGTTGTTTCAAAACTTCGGCCATTGGATGAACCAACGGATTATGGGCCATATAACTTAATTTGTCTATATTTTCCATTTTTTATGATTTTTACCTTAACAATTAGATTATTTAGTTATAATACGGTTATTAACAATACTATATATTACTTTTCCGATACAACTTGACACCGTAAGTTTTCTTTGATCCAATTTTTGTCCTCTTGCTTAATTATTGTACATACAAAACTGGTGCTGAAATATACGGCAACTTTCAGATACAGATTTCTACGAAAGCAGGATAAGGGGCGTGAATGTGGCTTATTCTAACAATTGTAACATGTTCTTTAGAGTATTAATTGAATTTTTACCATTAACAGTTTCATTTCATATAACTCCAATTAAAGTTTTATAGTTTTTCATTTCGGTAGCGAAAAAGAAAAAACTAACATTCTTCATTCATTTACACAGATACATATTGAATACTTTATGATACAGACTTTTTCTCTGCTGCAAAAATTCTGTTTCTGGTTCACACACCTTTCCTATTTGTTATTATTATTATTAAATTACTAACAATTATTTAAACATTTTCTTCTTTAATTAAACACTTATTATTTAGTTGCCAATTTTCTAAGTTTTTAACTTTATTAATAATAAGAATAAAGGTTTTTTTGACATATTTTTATTTATTTTGCTGTAATTTACAATTCAACTCTTGTATATTCAACAAAAAACAACACTACAATACAATACGAGCGAACGAGTATGTGAGAGCAAGTAAATGTCATTTATAGATTAGTTAGCAATTCTAAAATTCTGAGTGGTTGGCATCTCTAAAATAATGGAAAAGATTTGACATTTGTCCTGAAAAACTTAGAACCTTATACATTTGAAATAAAAAACAATTAGTAAAAGTTGTTCGAAATTTAAGATGTTTACATTATTTTCTTTATTAAGTAGTGTATAAAGTTTGATTTAGTCGTTATTGAATGTCAAAAGTTTGTGAATTAGTGTAATTTACTAAAATTAAATTTTGAATATACGTTATACAAGATTGAGGAAAAACGGGATATAATATAAAGTTTTCAGTATTTGCAATTCATTATTTTTTTCTTATAAATATCTTAGATACAAAGTAAAGACTTTGTGCTTAGATATTTTGGTTTTCTCTTTTGTATTTATTAGTGCATAAAAAGGTTTCAAATAAAATTTGTGGTCAAACAAAATGTTACCATACCATAAAAATATGTTTTCTCAAACACGAAAATTCTTTTAAAACTAAATTAAATTTGCTACCAGTGATGTTTAAAATTATACCCGTGGCAATTATAGTACTTTCTTTAAAAAGTTAATTTTTTTTTGTAAACAAACAACAGAAATCATACAAAAGTTGTTGTATTTGAAGAGTTGTCATCACTTTTCAAATACATTTCAAATTTAAATTATAACTTTATTGTTATGCAAATTAAAAAAACTTTTACGTTACGATACGTAAAATATATGACTTGAAAATAATAGCATGATTCACATAAAACAAAAATATATTAAGTTCAAATATTACAACAAGAAATAATTAAATTACTTAATTTCATACGATAATACTTTATCTATGAAAATATATATTTCTTTAAATATAAATTGTTTAATTTAATTATTCCAATACAAAATTCTGCATTTTTAAATAAATAAAAAGTAAATTATTAAAATTTATCGTTTTTTATTTCTGTTTTCATTTTAAGATTTATTTTAATTATTTTATTAATCATAATTGTATATATTTGTCTAAATTTAACTTATAAATACACATTTTACAGAGCGTTTTACAATTGTTTACAAGAAAATAATAAAATTAACAAGAAGGCATTTCAAATTTTCATTTTACTTCGTATCATCTTCATTTCCAGCAAATTTTTCCATTTGTTTACAATAAACACTTTCTTTTCCAACAATAACAATAACAGTGACGATGACGACTGCAACGACAATATAACTTTACGTGACTATGAGAACAGCAATAATATGGCGAACACAATGAGTAGCAGGAATCATGGAAACAACAAGAGATGTATGTCTCACACATTATTCTGAAATTTTAGAAAAGAAAAAAAAAAGTAGAAATAAAATTTAAGCTATTCATTTACTTTATTATTGGACTATATAAATTTCAGATAAAATATTGTTACTGATATAAATAAGTCTTTTTTCCGTCTCTTTATTTAATCTAAATATTACCTATTCAATATTTTTCCAAAAAAAGGGTATTTTCTAGAAATGTCCGATTTTGGCCGAAATTTGGCCGATTTGGCAATAAATAAATAAATAAATAAATAAATAAATAAGAGTTAAATATAACTATTATGGGTTGAATAGAACTTTAATACAACTATCACATAAAATTCCAGCCTTAATTCTATTTATACGTGAATCCTTAACGTTGGACAAATTTAAAATAGATTTTGTTATTTAATCTTGTTATGGTTTATAAGACATATGCTTATAAATAATGTATAATTTATCAATTTCTTCACTGGTATAAAATTTTTCTCTCTTAAATAGTATTCTTTTAAATCATTCCATCGTTATAAAAACTGCGAAAACATTTAAATTAAATGGAAACATTTCTAAGTAAAGATTTTGTTTCTGTTTGTGCATTGCAAATTAACAAGGACTTCTCTAATAATGTAATTTTTAATTAATAAAACTTAATTGAAATTTGAAAACTTACATTTTTTATAAGCAATTCTTAAGCAATTTATAGTCCTTTTAGGCAGCAGGTAAAACCTTACTCTTTAAACCACAATTAACTGACTACTAAACTTTTCAGATTAAAATTTTCAAAGCTCTACTGGATATTTCATTGATGTAGGTAAATAAAGATACATGGATTGTCATGGAAACATTAAACAATATTGATATAACTTATTATAGCCTATAAAAGGACATAATTGCAGAAAAACATGCCAATTAGGAAATCTTAATACACACGTGAATGAATATTTAAAACTAACTTTAGGTTAAGTAGGTCATGCTTTTTTAGTAAACAAGATATATGTATGTAGAACAAATTTACAAATACTCAAATGTATTTTGGAATTTATTGTTAATGTGATATCAATTGAAATTATTAAATAAACCCAGCAAAAACTGAGCAGTAACAGAAAAGTTACTGATAAATCATAAAATACCGTTAGAATTACATAATAGCATTTTGGTAATTAGACTATATTCTTTGTGATCACATAAAATTGCTTACATCTTGGTTGAAGGAAGAAATAGAGAGAAAATACTTAATATCTGTAATAATTCAAAATTTTCCCCAAAACTCTTTTATTTAAGTTCACACAAATTTCGTTTCCCACCATTAAACTCTTCAATTTTCAGGAAAATTACTTACGATTTATAGATTTTTTAATAACTGCTTTACAGCCCAATTTTTGCTGAATAAATAACTTTTATTATGAAATGTCCTAAGACTACTTAAAATTTTGCTCAAAATTTTACTTTACATATAGTTTTTGGTATATTAAAAAATGTTCTTATTATAATAAATTGATACAACAAAAATTATCCACCCTATTAAATAATTTCACATTGTCATCCCTTATTTTTATATTATCCCTGAAATAGAATTTAATATTAATTTGTTTATTGGGAATGTTTCATTCTTATTTGTTCCATGCTGAAAAAGGATAATATATATTTGACGAAGAAAGTTACAAAGCAAGTGTCAGAAAATTGCAAAAAAGAAAATAATATATTAATAAAGTGAAAAAATTATATTCTATAAATAAATAGTTCTTTTAAATATTTCCTAAAACACTAAAAAAACAGTTATTAAATTTATTAATTTTTATAAGTATTATTTTATATTTGAAATATAAGGAAAATATTATTTTTATGATATATTTTCTGCGTGGGTTGGTCAGTAGTATTCCTTAATTATAGGTATAAACAATATACAAAAAATTCCTTAAAAAATAACTTGTTATAGAAATTTTATAAAAAATCTATTCAAAATATTGGATCTTTTATTTAAAAATATTATATTTTTTAGTGAATTTTAGGTTAAAACTAAATTATTATACTTTTTGTAATAATAAATGGTCTGGGAGCAACAGATGTTCTAGGCAGCTTCATAGAAATATATTTATTAAACAAATCCCGAAAGACTAGGAAAATCTGCATTTTCTGTGAATAAACTGAAAACATAACAATGCTTTTTATTTTAAATTGAAATTAAAGATTAAAAAACACTCACAAAGAAACCGAAAATGGTATTATTTTATTAAATATATAAATAAAACGACATTAATTAAATAAATGTATTATTTTCAGGTGTTTAAGAAATATTCCTCAATAAAAGCTTCAACGATACTACTATTAGTTGGTAATTTATTATGGTCTTTACATTTATACTTTGTAGCACAATGTAATAACACATCTACAGCGACATTGTCACCTGCATCCTATAATTTTGTTAAAAATATCAGTACTTTCTCATTGAAAGTGAACCGTGTGTACAACAACTCAAGTAACTCCCACTTAAACAAGGATACTCCTACAAATGCCCATCTGGAATCATCTGGTTTGGCCTTTCAAAATGTGGCCCTTAATTTGGGCCGTTGGGACAATCAACGTGTATATAAATTATTTGACTTTGCTTTAGTTGGTGACACCTATGAAGAGTCTTCGTTAAAAAGTTTAGTTTGTTTGGCCACACAAACTTCCGTCGAGCGTTTACTCTCAGTAGCAGAGGTGGCCCGTAAATGGATGGGTCCAATATCTGTGGCCGTTTTCGTTTCCAGCAGCGATGAATTCGCCATTCTTAAGCATTATGTTACATATCTTAGATTATGTTTCGATTTTGTACGTACAAATGTCACCTTTCATTTGGCCTTTCCTTACGAACGCAAACCGCAGCACGAAATGCCTGACTTCCATAAACTTTTAAAAATGTTTGATTGCCGTAACCCTCAAAAGACTCTACATAGCATGTTACAATTGAGAACGACAGAAACGATAAGATGGCGTTCAAGGAATCTATATCCACAAAACCATTTGCGCAATTTTGCACGTAAAGGCTGTCAAACAAAATATGTATTTCTCACAGATGTCGACATAGTGCCCAGTAATAATATTGTGCCATTGCTAAATGATTTTCTATCGACGGCCAGATGTTCGACGGGTCTGTGTGCTTACGTCATACCAACACTAGAGATTGATGATCGTGTGCGATTTCCATCCAGTAAAAGCGAATTGTTGCGACTGGTGAAGCGGGGTTTGGCAAGGCCTTTCCATGAAAAAGTTTTCATCTATAATCAATATGCTACAAATTTTTCAAGGTGTGAAAAAATACGTGTGGTTTGCATGATTGTATGTGTGTGTGTTTTAGCAAGAGATCTATTAATACTTATTACCATATTTCTATATTTATATATGTATGTATATGTACGTACATTATACATATATCTAAAGATTTTTATTTTTGTACTTTTATTCATTATGAATCACAAATTTTTTTATTTGTTGGCATGTTTTGTCTGTTTGTCTGTCTGACTAAATGCCTGAATCTTTGTCCATTTTTTTCTAACTCATATCAGGCACAGTGGGGGAACGGTGTTTACATATTTATTAAAAAATATTTAAAAAACAGATTTTGATTTCTTATAACAATTTTAATTATGGGAATTTTTACATCCGATTCTGAGTATTATTGATTTTTTTATATTTTAACAAAAATAGTAATTAATAGAAAACATTAATACAAAGTATTTGAAAAGCAACGAAAGCGAATCAAAACCGAAGTACTTGCATACAATGAAGCATCCTTTCCATGACCATACTGATCCAACTCGAATTAGTTTACAACACCTTCTAAGTAAATTGATTTTAATTTGAAAATTGGAATATTTCGAGACCTTTCGTATTTCACTAACTTATTTTTTCTCTGATCTCTTTAATGTACAAAATTTATTGAAATTTATATAAAATAATTCATACAAATTGAAGTAGTAACTCTTTAACTTAAAATCTTAGAGTTGAGAAGTTAAGTTAACTCATTATCATTACATTAATTTTATTAACATCTGATTTATATATAGAAATTTTTTGATGTTCTCTCCATTGTACCTCGTCCTCCTTATTATTCCTTATGCTATGATATATTTGCTAAACATTCTTTAATTCTAATCTTTCTTTACTAATTGTATTCTTATATACATATATATATTTTGTTTTTATCTCTTCACAATACAGTTGGCTTGCCAACAGCAATAGCGATGACCAACAGATCACGATTAGTCACCAAGTGACAAATTATGAATTTTTTTATGAACCTTTCTATGTAGCATTGGATAATGTGCCCCCGCACGATGAACGTTTTGTTGGCTATGGTTTTACAAGAAATTCACAGGTTTAATATTAATAATACACAAAAATACATCAAAAATTTATAATAATTATTTATAATAAATAAATTTTCTTTATTTCATTATTTTCGTTGTCTTTTATGAAGGTCTATGAAATGTATGTTTCGGGTTACTCATTTTATGTTTTAACTCCTGTGTTTACCTGTCACTGGGGTTTACAAAAGAAAAATGCACGTCCCTCATGGCGTGAACAGCAGAATACGTTCAATAGCAAACGTTTTGAAATCTTTAAAAAGGAAATATTTGCTCGTTATAAAAAACCTGGACACAGTAGTTTCGAACAAAAGAAACATGGATGATATTGATGGATATTTAGTTTAGAAATAATTTAACTTATAAACTAATAACTTTTTTACCTATTTATATGATATATACATATGTATAAGTATTTAGATAAATTTTAAGTAAAAAAAAAACTATTTATTATACTTGTAGATAAAGATAAGTTACTTAGTGATCTCGCCATTCATACTTGAAGTTTGCTTCAATTTAAATTTCATATTTGCGATTTGCTTTGAATATCTATTGGCCATACATCAATTTGTTATTTTATGTATTATAATATTGATAACTAAATAGCTAAAACTTAATATTGTCGGTATAGGCTTAACTCAAATTACGATACAAAAACAACTAATTTAGTATAATTTAAATTTATTTTTACTTATTCCTATCTTATATTGTAATTACGAATTATGTTAAAAAATGTAGCATATAAATGTCAATGTAGTTATTTAAGTGTAAAGTAAAAAATAAAGTAACTACCTACTAACTCTTATACTTTATATATGAGTTTAAAAATATGTATAAGTGTTTTATTTGTTTAATCATTAAAATATTTATTTACTAAAATAATTCTGAAACAATTCAAAGATTTAAAACTCTTAACATTCAACTTGAATTCACAGAACATACAGAAAAGAAGCTATAAAAGATGTCAAATACAAACTATCTGTTGGTATTTGAAACAAGTTAAGTAATTATTAAATAAAACTCTTATATTGAACTATCTAGATGATTCACTGGTACGCCAAATATTATTATTACGCTAAACAAATGTTTGCCAATTTTTCAATATTCCAGGAGTAGTTAGAGAAATGCAAGTAGAAAACTAGCCAACTAAGAGTAATTGTATTGTCGTTTTGTTTGTCTTGCCAAGATTTTTTTAATTAAACATATTTTTTCTACAATTATAAACTACTTTTATTTTTTTTTTTTTTTGATTTTGAATTTTGATATTTGATGATATTTTTATAAAAACTATTAAAGACGCCTACAGTTGGCCAAGATTGACTTTATGATACTCACATAAGGACTGAATATAAGTATGAAGACTATGTCAAATATTGCTCAGACATGAGTTAATTTCTATACAAAAGTTTATATGGTATAAATTTTAGTTCCTGGAGGGGATATGTACTTTATTTAAATAAATTATACACATATTTAAGAGAATCCTGCATTTTAATCCTAATTTCTGCAGAATATTTGCAAGGAGGTTATGTGAATTAATGGCTTTGTCCTTGGACTAAATTACATAAAGATGTCAATAAAATTGCAACGTTCTAACATATTTTTTGTATTACGCTATAAATCCCTCATTCTTGAAGAACATTAGTATGAAGGCTATACTGGAATGGAAGTAGGAAAAGTTATGTTATAACCAGATATACTGGAATGGAAGTAGGAAAAGTTATGTTTGTAAAGAACAAAGAATAATATTTACTAAATCAAAAATCATACTAAATCTGTTCTAATTCATTTGTATTTCAATTCTATTTTTTCTTCTTGTTTAAGTTAAATTCAGTTTAAGTTAAGTTCGGGTTCAGTCCAGTTCTCTAAAAATGATTTTTTGTTCAGCATTAAACATTAAGAATGATTAATATACTAAATTCGATAAAAAAAAAATACAAATTTTAGTACAATGCAATAATTGAAACAACTCCAGTACTACTCTGAACCCTTAAATACTATTTAGATCTATATTTCAGAGTTGTTAATCTATGATTTATATTCACATTTTACAAAAATTACATTCATGGATTTGACAGCCAAACAATATTAAAACTGCTCTGTAAATTAATGAATGATATTTGAAATGTCGGTAGTAATAAGAGCAGCTATACAATATTAAATAAAAAACGAAGCTCAGGGCCAACTAAAAGAAATATATCGGTTTTATTTGAACATCTTTTGGACTTGTTTTCCCATCTGCACAAATTAAATAAAGCATTTTGGAGGTATAAAACTAAAAAACTGAACAGTTTATATGTTTATGCTCCTTATAAACAGGTAGCATGAGTTTTTATATTTCCCTATAGAGTAGTTTATTTAACAAATTGCACTTCTTATATAGATTTCGATTTGTATTATAAATATTTTTAAATTTAATTTGTTACACTTTAATGAAATTTGTTTATCTAAAATGATTTTTTAATACTAATTTATTTTGAACATAAAATTTCACAGTGTACTTTTAATCGAATTTTTTTGCCCATATATCACTTTTATAAATTATTAACTCAATTATGTGTTATTACATTAAGGATTATAAATGTAATGTTAGGTTTAGGTCACAGGACGAAAATGTTTAGCAACAATTTCATAAAATTATTGATAAAAACCAAAAAGAATAATGTTGAAATAAAATTCTAATTTACATGCAAACTTAAAATTAAAAAAAAAAAAATAAATTTTTGTATATGAGTAAAACGTATGCATTCTAAAATAAAACACACATACAAATACACAAATTACACATACATTTGTATATAAAAATATTGTATGATCTATACATAAATATTTGTTTAATACAAAAATGAGTGTTTATTATTAAAAATAGATTTGTTATTTATAACAAATAACAAAAAAAAAAAAAAAAAA